>PVIJ01004469.1:0-117294 GCA_004024925.1 Scalopus aquaticus
CGCCCGGCCAGGGAGAATCCCACATGGCACGGCAGACCTCTCCTGCCTCGCCCGCTGCTCCCCTCAGCAGTGTATTTCTGATCTGCCTGTTCTTCTCCCCACTCTGGCTCTGGTGAACCCTCTCGCCGCCCCATGCCTCTGTCCTGTACCCCAGCTTGTATGTATAAATAAAAAATAAATCTTTAAAAAAAAAAAAAAATCTTTAAAAAAAAAAAAAAGATATTAAACATAGTTACCATATAACCCAGTAATTCCACTCTTATACAAAAGAAATGAAAACCTATATCCACAGAAAAACTGGTATTTGAAAATAAAACTTATACATGAATATTCACAGCAGAATTATTAAAAAAAAAAACTCCAAAAGGGCAATTAACACAAATGTCTATCAATGGATGAATATGACACCAGGACTTTAATGTTTCAGGGAAAAAAATGCTAATCCTTCCCTCTAAAAGTTTGAAAGTACTTAGAATGAGTAAACGAATGAATAAGAAACAGCTAATGAATAAATGAATGAGAAAGATAATGCCTCTAGTGTTGTATTAGAATATCTTCCTTAGTGATAGACTTTATTCCTCAGTACAAAAATAAAGCCAGGACTTAAATCCACCCTGACACAATGGTAGTGTTGATAGGAGTGGATTCTGGTGGCTCTCTAGGTGTTCTTTGACTTGTGACTCCAATCTCTGCCTCTATCTTCACATGGCCTTTATGTGTTGGTGTCTTCTCCTCTACTCTCTCTTAGAAGGATTTTTTCCATCACACTTATGATCAGTCTAGTTAATCCAACATGATCTCATCTCGAGGTCTTGAACAAACATTTCTGTAAATACCCTTTTCCAAATAAATTCTATTCACAGGCTCTGAGGGTTAGGACATAGACATGTATTAGAGGGCCACCATTCAACACACTGTAATATGTCAGGGATCATTTTAAAAAGAGGTATTTAAAAAGTACATGGATTAAATAAATGTATACCAGATATGGCATATAAAGAGGACAGAAAATAAACTATCAACTTCTAGATAGCCCCACCTCCCCTCTTTCATGTTAATAAGTTTCCCTAAAAGAAGCCCAAAGCTAATCAGTAAATACTTAAAAAAATTTTTTTTCAAAGTGGTTTAGATCACCCATCCTATTGTTTGCTCCCTTCCATATAAGTGCTAGATTGTTGGATTATAATGTGCTCTGAATTTCTCTGCAACCACCAACAAGGTGCACCCGAAGAATTAACTGTCAAAACAGTTCTTGCCTTAGAACTTTTTGAACGTTGGGCCTCCCTGGTGGCGCAGTGGTTGAGCGCTGCGCTGTGGAGCTGTCAGGCAGCTCACGATGTGAGTTCGACGCCCAGCCGGGGAGATTCCCACATGGTGGGGCAGACCTCTCCTGCCTTGCCTGCTGCTCCCCTCAGCAGTGTATTTCTGATCTGCCTGTTCTGCTCTCCACTCTGTCTCTGGTGAACCCTCTCGCCACCCCACGCCTCTGGCCTGTACCCCAGCTTGTATGTATAAATAAATAAATCTTTAAAAAAAAAAAAAAGAACTTCTTGAATGTTAAATGCCTATTGAAGAGAGTCATCCAGAGTGTCTATTTTTTGAAAACAGGCTGAAGAGCAATCACCTTGCCTTTCCAAAGAAGCCATACAGTGTTTGGCTTTTCCATTCCAAAAATAACATAGAAACATTTGTAGACAGTCATATGGCAGAGAACCAAGAGTTGGAATGCAAAGCCTTCCTGTCTCTCCTGGAAGGCCTCTTGAGTCCTTAAGTAGTTACATTCCAACATCACAAGGAAGTTGAAGGGGGCAAATGCAGTGAGGAGAGTGTTAGAGGCAGTCCTGGCATTCCTCTTCTGGGAGATACCAAATTTGGTCATGCCCTCGAGAAGTTAGGGTGCCCTGCAAGAGGTGTTGCTACCACTGCAGTCTGTGAGACTACTTGGAGTTAATTGTGTCTTCCTCAGTTTGCGTTGCCAGTTGCCTACGACCTCTTCAGACACCCACCTGGATGCTCACCCGTCACCTCACTCCAGAGAAATACCCTACGGCCCAGTGTTGCTACTTTGCTTAGTGGCGAAGATAATAATCAATTTCTTCCACTCTCTTTCCCACCATAGTCTTTTGCTCCCTTAAAAACTGAAAATGCACAAGTCAAATGTCTCCTTTTTTCCCTAGTTTTTAATAGACCAGTGAATTCCTCTTTGAACAATCCTTCCCTCTTTTAATTATCAATTTTATCCTATTGTTTGTTCCACACTCCTGAAGCTTAAACCTAATTATCTCATTAATACCTCAATCTCTTTCTCTCTCTCTCTGTCTCTCTTTCATTTGTCAATTGAAAATAAGTCAAAATAAGGACCTTTCAACAAATGGTGCTGGAGCATTTGTTTATCCACAGGCCAAAAAAAAAAAAAACCCACCTAAACCTGATATCTCATACAAGTCAATAAAAATGAACCACAAACTAATGTAATATTAGAATTACAAATATTTTAGAAAAATAAGAGAAAACCTTTGGGTTGTAGAACTAAGCAAAGAGTTACTAGTTTTGATACCAATTGTACTATCAATGAAAGGAAAATATTAAAAGTTGAACTTCATCAAAATTAAAAACTTTTATTCTGCAAAAGACCCTGTTAGGAGGATGAAATGACAGGCTACAGGCTGAGAAAAAATGTTGCAAACTATATATTTGCCAGAGAACCAGTTTATCTAGGCTATAAAAAGAACCCACAAAAGTCAAAAATAAAGACAATCTGATTTGAAAACAACAAACACACATTAGAAATTACTATACAACTATTAGGATAACTAACGAAAATGTCAAAAACACTAAAGCTGAGAAAGGATGCAGTCAGTGGAATCACTCATACATCCCTGGTGGAAAAGTGAAATAGCAAAATAGCACAGTCTCACTGGAAAACAGCTCAGTAGCGTAGAAAAGCCAAAAATGGAACTACCATCCCAGCAATTGCACTCTTGAGCATTTCTCCCACAGATATGAAATTGTACCTTCACACCAAAACCTGTACAAGAATGTCTATACCCCAAAACTGAAAACCATTCATATTTCCCTCAAGTTAAACAAATGGTGGTATATTGATACCAAAACATATTCCTCAGCAACAAAAGAAAACAAATTATTGAAACAAATAACATGTTGGTGTACATCTGCTGAGTGAATCAACTCCTCTCAAAAACATACATTCTATATGACTCTATTACTGTCATATTCTTGAAATGGTGAAACAATACAAGTAGAGGAAAGATTCATGGTACCAGGGTTTGGGAAAGGGAAGGGAGTAGATGTAGCTACAGCACGCAACAGGAGAGAGTCCTTTTACTAGTGGAACTGTTTTCTATCTTCCCTATGGTGGGGGTCACCAGAATCCACATGTGTGTTCAAGTTACACAGAATAAAACACACACACATACATGTGCACACACACAAACTCATCAGTAAAACTGATGAAATCTGAATAAGGTGGATCAATTGTATCAACGTCAATTTCCTGATGTATATTTTACTATAGTTATGCCAGATATTACCCCTGGGAGAACCTAGGTGAAAGGCATATGAGATGTGTTTGTGCCATTTCTTATATTAGCATATGAATCTTAATTATTTAAAACAAAGTTTATTTAAATGGACAAAGCTAATCATGGTTGATAAACATAGGATTAGGGTTATGGAAACACCAGGATTAACAAAAAGGAAAAGCCATGAATTTATTAGGTAAAACTGGCTCTGATATATGGCAATGTGGAATGAAATGTCCAGAATGACCTTTGCCCATGCAGCAGAGTAGGAAGTGACCCTGTCTGAAAGTTCCTAGATCTTCATTTACAAATTGCTCAGTCTGAGTTGGTAACTTTTTCCTATCCACAAGAAGAGGAAATGGACAGAATATTTTTAAATGACAGATGTCACTTCCCATGGAGCTCAGGGCTGAGCTACCTTCATCCTGGCATGGGTAGTTCTGTTCTGTCTCACCCAGATTTTCCAGCCTCTAGCTTCTGACTTAGCTGGTTTTTCGCCTAGTTCTGGGAACCTGCACAGCCCATAGGGGTGTCAGGACCCTCCACAAACTGGTAGCTGATCACATACAGTTCCCTCTGTTTCCTCATTTTCCAACCCAGAGGAATCCATACATCCACTGCTGACTTGAGAGGGGAAGGTGGCAAGTATCTCAGCTGGGCAGACTAACACATAACCTATCAGTTTTTCAATTCAGTCTCAAACAATATAATTCAACCCATGGACCACAAGATGGTGAAACGCCTTTCAATCTCTTAGCCACGAGAAATGCCAAATTCAGGCAATGGAACAGAAGGTAGGAAGAAGGATAAATAAAATGAGCACAACGTAAATTACCAGCAGGGCATCTGATGGATTAGAAAGAAAGTTTCAAGATTTCTTAGGAAATTAAAGTAACATATCAAAGAAGTGACATCAATAAGATGACACACTAGTGGTGCCAGTCTTTGTCCCCCCACACACCAAATTACCAATTTAACAGTTTTTAATATGTGACTGAAGTTGTTATCTACTTAAAATAATTATCAGTACTAAATATTGTTTACAAATCTTGGGATAGCCACAAAGATAAAACCCATAACAAAAAAAGATAAAAGAAAAGAATGAAAGCAAATCACTACCCAAAAAATTCTCAGTAATAAAGACAGAAATAAAAGAACTATTAAAAAGACAGTAAAATACAAAAGGGCAATTCCTCTGCCATTTGTTAATTAATATAAATGTAAGTGCGCTAAACTCCCCAATAAAAGGCATAGAATAGAAAATAGGAAAAAAATCCAGCAATGTTATCTACAGAAAACTCACTGTCTATTTATTTATTAGTTTGTTTGTTTATTTATTTATTTATTTATTTATATTTGCATAGAAGAACTGGGGTATAGTCCAGAGGTCGGGGGCTCTTAGGAACAGAGTGCAGAACAGAACAGGCGGATTTTCTGAAATACTGAGGGGAGCAACAGGTGAGACAGGAGAGGTCTACTGCACCATATGTGGGTTAGCTCCTTGGGTGAGGGTTGAATTCAGGCCATAGAGGTGATGGTGCTGAGACTTAACCCCTAGGCCACTGGGGAGGTCCTCACTATAGATTTAAAGGAACATAGGTTAGAAGTGAAAACATGAAAAAAAGATATTCCATGTAAATAGCAACTCCAAAAAAGGCAAATGTGATAGAATACTACTCAGTTATTAAAAATAAAAAAGCACTCTTGCCATTTGCAACAACATGAATGGAACTGGAGGGGTATATGTTATGTGAAATAAGTCAGAAGGAAAATGACAAATACCAGATGATTTCACCCACATGTAGGATATAGAGAAACAAAACAAAGGAATCAGTAAAATTAAACTAAAATCACCCTAGAAACATAACTGTATAATTGAGGTTCACTAAAAGGGGAGAGAGGGTATGGTTGGGAACAGAGAAGTAAGGGAACCCAATGGACTATGGTAAAGGATTATGGGTGCTTTGTTTGTGGGTGTGGGTGGTGACATACATCTGAGGAGGTATGAACTTATTCCCCTAAATCATATACTGTGTTGTAAACTAATGTTAACTCAATAAAAATTTTAAAAATCATCCAATTATCTACTTTGATGACAATAGAATGAAACTAGATATCAGTAACAATAAGTAAAAAGAAAATTCACAAGTACATAGAAACTAAACAAACCATACTTTAACAACCATTGGGTCTAAAAGGATATAAAAAGAAAATTTTGAAAGTATCTCAAGAAAAAAATGCTTGTATCAAACTTATGGAACACATCAAGAGCAGTATTAAGAAGGAAGTTTATAACAATAGACATCTACATTAAAAAAAAGGAGACAGCAAATCAACAACCCTATTTCAAATCTCAAGGTACTAGAGAAAGAAAAAAACTAAAACAAATTAAATAAACCCATTGTGAATAGAAGGAAGGAAATTTAAAAAGTAGAAACAAATCTAATAGAGAATAGGAAAAAAATCAATAAAAACAATTATTGAGGTTTTTTTAAAGATAAAGTTGGCAAGCCCTTTAGCTAGACTAACTAATGAAAAAAAACAAAATCAGAAATGAAAGAGGGGATAATACAATGGATACAAAGGGACTGTTATGAATAATTATATGCCAAAATAATGGATAATTGAGAAGAAATGGATAAATTCCTAGAAACATACAACCTTCCAAAAGTAAATAAAAATAAATAGGAAGGTTGAACAAACCAATAGAGGCTAAGGAGACTGAGACAGTAATCAAAAATCTCACATCAAAGAAAAGACCAGCTGACTTCATAGGCGAATTCTAGCAAGCATTTGAAGAATACTTTAATAACCATCCTTCTTAAAGTCGCCCAAAAATACAACCTTACTTTACGAAGTTAATAGCCCCCTCATACAAAAGCTAGACAAAGACAACAGAAGGAAATAAAATCACAGGTCAATATCCCAGATGAACATGGAGATATAAAAGTCCTCGAGTACTGGCAAACCAAATTTGACTCTACTTTGAAGGAGCTTTCACCACTACTATTCACTCATCAATGGACACTTAGTTATTTCCATATCTTAGCTGTTGTCAATAATGTTATAGTGAACATGTGAGTGCAGTTCTCTCTTCAATATATTGCTTTCATTTCCTTTAGCTATATGCCCTGAAGTGTGATTGCTGGATTAAAAGATAATTCTGTTTAAGGAGTTCCCATTCTCTTTTCTCTATTGGCTGAACCGATTTATATTTCACTGACAGTGTACAAGCCTTTTTCTCCACATGTTGGTCAACACTAGAGTTTGTCTTTTTGATAACAGACATTCTAACAGATGTGATACAATAGCTATTGTATGTTTTTCATTTGCATTTCCCTGATGACTAATGATGTCAAGCACTTCTTCATACACTTATTGGAGTATGAATGGGATGCTGTTTCCTTGTTAAATGACAAGGAAATCCTACCATTCAAGACAACATGGATGAATCTGGTGGACAACAGAAATAGGCCAGCTATGGAAAGGCAAATACTGCATGATCTGACTCACATGCAGAATGTAAAATAGTCAAACCCACAGAGGTAGAGGGTAGAAGGACAGTTTCTAAGAGCTTGTAGGAGGGGGAAGTGGGGAGATATTGGGCAAGTTTCAAGAGCCTCCAGGACAGATGATGTCTGCTCATTCTCCTCTTCTCCCCCTCAGAGTCCTACATGGGACACACAGGATCAGACCCATAAAAAGCAAGTGTACCAGGTAGAACAGTGCCCAAGTCTGGCCTCATGGTGACCTTTTATTAATGACTGTTGATCACACCAAAGTGTGTGTCAGGGGAATATTGTTTCAGTTCTAGATTTTTCTAAATCAATGAAGGTGGCAGGAAAATAATTGCTAGTTTTTCAATCTCTTAAATACATCTGCTCTAGTTCCAAATCAAAAGGTTTGCCTTTTATCATTTCCACTGCCAGGAAGATAACAAAGCAATTTGCAGCCTAGTAAAGGAAGTAGTTTTGACCTTGGCACAGATTTTCTTGTCAAGTCAAGAGATACAGAGGTGGGCATCCCCTGGGCAATGTCTCTGAACATCTAGCAAACAGTAAGATCAGAGCATTTCAAGAGTTTTCAGTCTCAGGACAACGACGGGGACAAGACTTTGGCTTCAGGAGAGTTCACACCATTGGGTGTGGGTGGGAGTGGGTCGGGACAGTGTGCCAGAAAGAGATTTAGGTTCCCAGAAGCTGAATTTGAGGCTTGTAATAGTCAGGGAAAGATGCAGACAAGGAACAGGCACAGCTTTCATGAACAAGTTGCTAGGATAAAGTCAGACGGGTATCCTTTCTTGCCCATGGTATTGTTACAGGGCAGGAGAGGGGCACCCCCAAAACCCCAGACCTGCCCTGTTCTAAATGGGTTCTGCCATCCGCCACATCAATGCAAAACATATAGGACCTTTTGTGGAAAGAAACTCTAATACAACTAGAAAGTACAGAGAAGACAAAGAATGTATTTTCTAAGTCAGGCACCCAATGTTATCCAGCTCCTCATGGGTGAAAGTCCACCCAGATGGGATTGGCCCAAAGCAAGTCCCGAAAGCCTGCCACAAGCCTAGAACAGCTTTTGGCAGAGACCCTCACATAAGGGTCAGAAACAGCCAGACGATTCTGGGAGGAACCAAAATACCTCTCGGCAAGGACCCATACAATAGGGTGAGAAACAGTCAGACAATTCTGAGAGGAACAAAATCAACATAGCCATGTTAACTTCCCCATGGGTCTCTCACCCACATCTCTTTCAATCAGTCCAGGCCAGTGCAGCTTCTTTACAAGTCTCTCTGCTCCTTGGGCCTCTTCCAGCTTCCCATCCTTCTTCCATCTCCTCCTGTCTTCTGTCTTTGTGTTCTGTCTCCTGTGTGAGTACTCTCTGCGTCTGTGTCTCTCTTCTCAAGTTTCTTATATCCTGCTCAGCTCCACCCTACCTTGGGAGGGACAGGGAACCTGGGATATACCCTTTTTCCTGGGGACCACCCTCTTACAGTATTGCTATAGGAAAGGATATTATGGAGGTACCTATTTGCGGTCCATTTCACAGGCTGAAACACTGGTGATATCTGACCTGTACTCTTCTGGCCTCTTTGGAGATTCCTTAATGACTTTTACTTCTGGGTTTCTCCTTTCTCTTAGGGAGACACATTTCCAAAGAGTCTCATGAAAGTGTCTATTGTTTTTGTTGGAGGGGTGATTTTGAGTATATTGTTCCTTATATCACACTGGGGCTCCTGGGAATTGTAGGAAAGGAAGTTCCAGGAAAAGTTCTGCTTCACCCAAATGACCGGTCTATTTTTAACAGTGCTGTGGTTCTTGTTATTGATGGCACTGCCTACTTTGCTTTGGCTGCTGAAAAGTTCAGAATGTGCCTCCCCACCAGCAAAGATGCAGAGCCCAAAAGTTTGCACTGTGAGTGCCCAAGTCATCCCTGGCACCATCTTATTTTCCTACACCAGACCCCTTCCATCATGATGGCATTGCCTTTTCAAAAAGGCCTGTTTTACCCTGTACATCTCTGCAAGCCACTTGAAGTACTCTGTGCAAAAGAAATAAGGTATAAACAAGTGAATAAACAAATAAATTAGATGACTAATTGACAGAAATAACTTGTTTTAAAATACTTCACCCCACTTTGTTTTGGTCCTTTTGCCCTGTCTGCCCTTAAATGGCTGCATTTATAAGTCAGCATCTTCCATGCTGAGGTGTTGAAAGTGTTTTTAAATGACCACTGATCTGTTTAACTTCTGATGGATTTATTCCCATTACTGGCCTTCTTCCAAACAATGTGGCAAAAAGAGCTACTGAATTCTGCAAGAGCAATCTGGAGTGTCTTCCAAGACAAAACAGACTCCTTGAAAGTTCTAGGGAGCACTGACAGACGACAGCAGTGAGAGCACAGCTAAGTGGAAGAACCCAGATGCCTGAAGCACCATGTGTGAAGGGCAGAGTAGGAGCTGGCCAATGTTACAATGGTATACAATGGTATACCATACAATACTATACCAATAACTATACCATTGTTAGCTACCAATACCCCCCATCTATTAGCAGAGCGTTTTTTTTTGTATTCCCCAAATTGAATAAACACATTAAACAATAGTTAACCATGCCCCTCTCGCCCCTAGTAACCACCATTCTACTTTTTATCTCTATGAATTTGACTACTCTAGGAACTGTATTTTTGCGTTGGCAACACCACACTGATAAAGAAACAGGAGTCCTGGAGCAGACTACACAATGCAGGGTGCTGCTGAGAGCAAGATCCTTACCTTTTTATTGACAGAGAAGGGTGGGTCAAACTGAACACTGGATTTTGGCTTTAGGGAGGGTGAGTCCAATGACATCCAACTCCCACCCATTGCTCCAATCTCATTAACAAGGTGTTCCACTGATCAGTCCCTGGGGGCAAAGCACTTCAGTCACTGTCCCCTCAGGCATTCTGATCATACCTGGAGTTGTATACTTATTGCCCCAGGGCAATCAAGCCTCCTGCTCTTGTCTAACTTGAAAGGAGCCTTGTAGGCTACACCCAAACCTCATATCAGCAGAATCATAAAATTTGTACTTTTGTGTCTGGTTCATTTCACTTAGCATAATGTCTTCAAGGTTCATTCAAGTCATCATGGTTTTATTTTGTGTACCTACTGTAACAGGGTGATCCCCAGGAAAAAGGGTATATCCCAGGTTCCCTGTTCCATCCAAGGTAGGGTGGAACTGAGCAGGATATTTTTTTTTTTTTTATTTATACATACAAGCTGGGGTACAGGCCAGAGGCGTGGGGCAGCGAGAGGGTTCACCAGAGATGGAATGGGTAGCAGAACAGGCAGATCAGAAATACACTGCTGAGGGGAGCAGCGGGCGAGGCAGGAGAGGTCTGCCCCACCATGTGGGATTCTCCCCTGCTGGGCGTCGAACTCGCGTCGCCGCTGCCGACAGCTCCATAGCGCAGTGCTTAGCCGCTGCGCCACCGGGGAGGCCCCCATGGAACTGAGCAGGATATAAGAAGCTTGAGAACACACACAGAGGAGACAGAACACAAAGACAGAAGACAGGAGGAGATGGAAGAAGGATGGGAAGCTGGAAGAGGCCCAAGGAGCAGAGAGACTTGTAAAGAAGCTGCACTGGCCTGGACTGATTGAAAGAGATGTGGGTAAGAGACCCATGGGGAAGTTAACGATGACTATGTTGATTTTGTTCCTCTCAGAATTGTCTGACTGTTTCTCACCCTTTTGTATGGGTCCCTGCCTAGAGGTATTTTGGTTCCTCCCAGAATTGTCTGGCTGTTTCTGACCCTTATGTGTGGGTCCCTGCCAAAAGCTGTTCTAGACTTGTGGCAGGCTTTCGAGACTTGCTTTGGGCCATTCCCGTCTGGGTGGACTTTCACCCATGAGGAGTTGGATAACATTGGGTGCTTGACTTAGAAAATATTCTTTGTCTTCTCTGTCCTTTCTAGTTGTATTAAAGTTTCTTTCCACAAAAGGTCCTATATGTTTTGCATTGATGTGGCGGATGGCAGAACCCATTTAGAACAGGGCAGGTCTGGGGTTTCAGGGGTGCCCCTCTCCCTGCCCTGTAACACTACTTGTACACCAATAGACATATTCAAAACAACCATCTTTTGGCTATTTTGAATAATGCTACTATGAACATGAGTATACAAATATCTGTTCAAGATTCTGCTTTCAATTCTTTGGGGTACATACCTAGATGTGGCATTGCTGGACCACAGACAAATCTTTCCATAATGCCTTATTATGGAAAAGTTCTGATATCGCCACAAGTGGAGAAATAGTGCCATGGACTTAGCTTCAATCCTTACTGACCCATGACCAAGCTTGTGGCATTGATACTCTCCACTGCCTTTGCCACTGGGGTACTTAAAGCAAACCCAGACACCATATTATTATATTCATAAATATTTCATAGTCAACTTCTGGCAGAAATAATCTAGATGTTTCTTAGAGACTAATATACATTGTGAGTGCCCACTAATTAAACACCAAGATGGGTAAATATTCATTGACTATTAATCATTATTTGGAACTTTGTTTAAAGTGGCAGCCCTTTAATGAATGTTGTATTATAAAAATTTTCAAACATACTACAGATTCAAGAAAATTGAATAAAGGACCTCCATATGCCCATCACCCGATTTAATGACTCTCAATAGCAGTATGGCATTCTTTTTTAAAATGTAAACTATAGCAGCAGCACTCCCTCTGTCCACCTGTGACTATGCAGGTACTTCTTTCCACCAACTCTCTGTCCCTTTGCAGGGCAGCAGCCTTCCTGCCTGCCCAGGATCTGTACCATGCAGGGATTTCTCTTCACTGACTTCCCTCAGCAGAGGCAGCTCACCTCAAGGCTGCCCGCCTGCAACCATGCAGACCTCTCTTAGCAAGCCTGTCCCTTTCAAGGCAGCTCTTTCTGCCCACTCGTGCCTATGCGAGTGCTCTTTGCTCTTTTGTCGCCTTCTTCAATAAACTAGTTCTTCAAATATTAAAAGTAAAAATAAAATAATAAAGTGTAAACTATTGATTGCTTAACTGATATTCTGATATTTTATTCCTCAGGAAAAGAGCATAGTAACTGGAATGGAGCTGATAGCAGGAAAAACCCTTTCAATTCTGGAAAGTTTTATTACTAAGCACTAAAGCACATATTTTTGAATGACTGAATTGTTGTTATAAATGCTCATAAATATCAGTCTGAGTTGTCAGCCACAAATGTGATTCGTTGCTTGTCTTTCTTCCCTGTCCTAAGTCTGGGTGACTTTCAGTTTCCCCAACTTAGCTGGTTATTTACAGAAAGAACAAGCTGACATTTCAAGAAAGCCAATGGCTAAGAAGTTATTTCTCCTTTTATCATAAGCACAGAAAATATGTAGCCAAGAATTGATGCTGTACAGATGTCTTTTTACTTAATGGAGAATTTGTATAATTTTAGAAACAGATACTCTTCCTGGGTGTTTTAACAAATGCCTGCATCACCGGGCTTTTGTTGCATTAAAAAAATCATCTCCTAAATTTAGTGACTAAAAAAAAATAACCATCAAGATGGAAGGATTTTCTCTATTAAGTATCAGAATTTACACATCCTTGATTCAAAGGCACATTTTATTATCTTTGAAAAGAGGTGGCATAGCTTTACCAACCTATGACCTTGTGTAATTACTCTTCACCAGACAGCAGCCAAGACATATTTGTTGACTTTACAAAACCAAATTTGGTCAAGGCTGCTCACATTATCACCACTTCAGTTGAGAAGTGTGCATTGTTTACTGAATGTGTTTCCCTAAGCTAGCTTCAAAAAGATTACCCCATAATTCAGCATGAAAATTAGAAGGTATTATGTATCCAGAAGGTGCTGAACCAGATCATTTGGGTAGAAACTTGATATTAGTGAAACAAATATTTGTTGTTGGAGAACTGACCTTGATTAGATAGACATTTCCTAGCACAAGAGTAGGCGTATGAGACTTAAGAAAGGATTAGATGATTCTGTGTTACATTTTGTAACTAAGAAGCATGCAAAAGAATTGCCATGACATGCTGAGAAACTTCTCAAAACGGGATTCAGAAGTTTGACAAGAAAACCTGTAATCAATAATTGAGTAATCCTTTAAGAAATACTACCTCTTTGGGGGCCTCCCTGGTGGTGCAGGAGTTAAGTCCCAGTGCTATCAAGCTATAGCCAGCCACTGTAGCATGAGTTCAATCCTAGGCTAGGGAGCTGACCCACATGGCACAGCAGACCTCCACTGTCTCACCCGCTTCTCCCATCAGCAGTGTGTTTCAGTAGATCCACTTGTTCTGCTTTCCACTCTGTCTCTGGTGGGTCCTCTCATTCCCTGCATCTCTGGCCTACACCCCAGTTCTTGGATGCATAAATACAAATAAATCTTAAAAAAAAAGAACACTACCTCTTCAGTGTTCTTCATGACTGACAGAAAAAACAAAAACAAAATACTATTGGCTCAACAATAGTATGGCTGTAAATATAAAAGAATTCAAGAAGCAGTCTGAGCAGGATTGGTAGCAAGCAACACAAAGTTATCGGGGATGAAGCTTTGTTCTATCTTGCTGCTCTGCTAGTCTCTGCACAGGATTCCTGTCTGATGGCAGAAAACGGCTGATTCAGATCCAGGTAGCATGTCCATATTCCAGTTAACTGATTAGAGGAAGGAATAAAATGAATCAAAGGGCAGTGCCAGCTAACTTTCCAGACTTTTTCAAAAGTTGCCACACAATATTCTATTTCAAGGCTCAGAAGGAGGGTAGTCATATAGTTTCCTAGTTGCAAGAAACAAGAGTAAGTGCCATCTTCATTCCAGGTGGTCACATACCCGATGAATAAGCAGAGATTTCATTATTGAGGAAGAAGAGAAATATGAACTCGTATGACTGGCAGTTTTGCCACATCACAGTTTTCAAATGTACTAGCACAAAATTGTAGTGTTCTTTTTATTTTTAAAATTGTATAAATAAAAATCTTCACTGTTTCATCCTAATATTTTGTATTTGTTTCTTCTCTATTTTATGACTATGTTTCTATACAGTTTTTTCTTTGTTATTTCATTTTTCTTACTTTAGGTTATCTGTTATTCTTTTCCTGGCTTCTTTAATTGGAACTTTTATTTATTTTTAACCTCTGTTTAACTTTTTAAAGTATTATTAAAATTGATTGTCCATGCAATTTTCAAGGCAGTAGACTTATACAGACTATTTTTATAGCCACTAAGTTCTAAAATTTGTTATTTCCAGGAAATCCTCTTAAACTCATAAGTTACTTAACAGATAACTTTTAAAGTTTATAATGTATGTGTGATTGTTAAATTTCTAACTTAATTTCATCATGATTAGTGAAATATTTAAGTTAACATATCAATTATTGGAAATGTGTTGTGATTTCCTTTGAAAGTAGTATATGGGCAATCTAATAAAGCCCCCCTGTCTAAATCAAGCTTACTTCCTAATTGGACTGCTAACTCTTTGAAATTATGACCTTTTATTTTTTTTAAATATTCCTCTCTAAGAGTATTGTTAAACTATTTCACTAAGTTTGTAGATTCATTCATATCTTCTTGTAGTTCTTTCAGTTTTGTATTTTGTCATGAAATTAAGTATAGTAGTCCTTTGCACCTTTATTAATTCTTTTGTTTTTCAAATTTATCTACCATAAAAATTTTGTTTTGGCTAGTGCTTGATTGCTATATCTTTTTCCATTCCTCTATTTTCAACTTTTCTACTTGGTTTATTTTAGATGTAGCCTTTATAGTGTGAAGACCCAATCAGATTATCTCTGCTTTGTGGGTAAATTTAATACATTTGAATTTGTTAACTTTCCATTTTGACTTATTTCTGCCATTATTCTGTGTATAATCTTTTTTTTCTTTGCATCTTTCTAGCACCTTTTTTTCTTTGTTAAACATTTCCTCTTTTCCTAACTGATGGATTAAAAATTTACTGTATTTTCCCTTTCTCTCTCTCCTGGTTTTATGCTATGTTTGCATTGCTGTTAATGTTAGTGTCAGACATTTATTCTATGGATACCAAAAATCACTCACTGTTACTATGTAATGCCAGGGCTTGGAAAAGACCTCACCATTCTTTGCATATATATAAATATCCCTTTATTTTATTGTTGACTGAATTAAAGCTTATCTTTCTTCAAACAACAACAACAAAAAGAAAGTCCTGCTGGACTTTGCTCTTACAAAATATGAGGATATGATATATATGATAATGATAGCATAAAGGGGAGAAATAATAGTGGAAGAAGCCAATTACAAAGGACCATATCAGATAATTCTACTTATTTAAAATGTCCAGGATAGGCAAATCCACAGACACGGAAAGTAATGATTGCCAGGGGATGGAAGGCATGGGAAGACTGGGGGGGGGACAGTGATGACTAAGAGTTGGAAGGTTTCTTTCAGGGTAATGAAAACGTTCCAAAATTGATTGTGGTGATAATTGTACAAGTCTGTGACTATACTGAAAAACAGTGAAGTGTACAACTTACATGGGCAAATTGTATATGTGAATTATAGCTCAATAAAGCTGTTTTAAAAGTCAACAGACGAGAGTTTTGGTTGTCAGCTAACAAAATGTCAAGTACACAATCAGCAGACCAGAAATAGAAAGGAGAAAAAAGAAGGCAGAAAGTTAATAAAGAATTTTGTTGTCTTAAATTGAAAGCTTCAAGTTTTCCAATTAAAAGGTCCACTGCAGGGGCATCCCTGATGGCACAAAGGGTTAAGTCTCAGCACTATGAAGCTATCCCCCACTGCAGCAACTTTGATCCCCCAGCCAGGGAGCTTCCCACATGGCGCAGCAGACCTCTTCTGCCTTACCTGCTGCTCCCCTCAGCAGTGTATTTCAGTCAATCTGCTGTTCTGCTCCCCACTCTGTCTCTGGTGAATCTTCTCACCACCCCACACCTCTAGCCTACATTCCAGCTCTTGTATGCATAACTAAATAAATCTTAAAAAAAAAAAAAGATCCACCGCTTACCTAGTTCAATGAATTAAACTATCCACCCACACATAATTAGGAAATGTGAAAACATCTGATATAAAGGCAGTGCCTACAAATATCCCAAGATCAAAAATAAACTTCTCACACACAAAGAAACAGGAATGAGAATGGCACTGGTCTTCCAGAATCACTGAGTGCTGTATTTTCAATTCAATTTTATGCCTAGTGACTCTAAAAATGAAATGCAGAGACAGAAGAATATTATTTTGAAATATGCAAAGCCTTTACAATTTTATCTGCCTCACACTCTTTCTCGGGAAGCTACTGGAAGATGTCTTCACACAAAAATAAACCAAAAGTGAATAAGTAAATCAATAATGAAAGACTGGAGAGAGCAGTAAAGGAAAATCCACCTAATAGTTGTGCTCCAGGCCTATGGAGAAAAAAAAAAAAATGAAGAATAGAAATCCCATGTGCTCCAGCTATTCCACTTCCAGGTGTTTATACAAATAACAATAAATAAATGTATCCAAATATGAAGATACCAATTCGAAAAGATAGGCACACCCTTGTGTTCATTACAGCATTATTTTATTTTCAAAAACTGATAGCATATCAGTTTATAGAGGAAATTTGAAGACAGACATAGTAACCTGAACAGCAAACCAAGCATACAATGTGAAACCTTCCCAAGTTCCTTCATCACCTCAGCATCTGCCGACTTCCTATCCCGTGTCATCATAGCAATGCACCGAGACTGGAGGGATGATCAGAGGTAGTTCTGCTGTCATAGTCAGCTCAGCCATGAGAGAAGCAAAGGAATAGAAAATTGGAAGAGAATTGCAGAAGCATAAGGAAAACTGGGGACTAACTCTACGCTATGCAGAATGTATTTCCCCAACCCTGACCACTTCTGACCTTGGTGTTTTATCTGCTAGAACTCTAGTTACGGCATTGGCATTTAATTGTACCCTCTCCACTTTTTTTAAGAAAGAAGAAAAGGGATGTGTGGGCAGTGGGGTTTGAGTGAATACATTCTCTCGGATTCCTTCAAGGTCTCTCTCCAATTCATACATACTCACTCCTTATTGCCTATTTTGCAAAAACCCCACATCTTGTGGGATCTAATGAGCTGAATACCCAATATAAGTGGTACCACTAACAACTGCTCCCTCAAACAATTCAAATCACTAGAATCATGATCAGCTTTGTTATCATAATCTTTGATAAGAACAAATAATGCTTACTCTTACAAAAAGCTTAGCCAAAGATGAGGACCCATGTGTATGTGGACTGGGTGGGAGGCTATTCCAGGGTGCCAGAGAGAGGGAGAGGAAAGAATGAGACCTAGAAGGTGGAAAGTTCAATAACAGGAGTATTTTTGAGGTGGCTAGTCTAGGTAGTGTAGCTTGAGTCCGTGGGACTCCTTGTAAAGTATCTGGAATTTCTCCACTGTAGAAAAATATTGATTAACATATGTTGTGCATTTACTATACTATGTGCTTTCCAAATAGCCAGTCACCACCACAACATTAGGTACTGATGAGCTTTAATAACTCCTGTTTTATAGATAACAAAGCTGAGCTTTATAAAGCTTAAATTGGAAAAAAAAAAAAAAGAAAAGAAGTAAAAGCTTAAACTGCCCAATGTTACAGAGCTTATGGAGGTGGAGACCCATCTCACCAACATCAGAATTCCTAACCACTCCACAGCGTGCCCAGTGTGCAAAGGGGGCAGACACTTTCTGTGGTTTCTCTTTTGTTTGGCAAACTTAGACCCAGGGCTCCCAGCTGGAAGCCTACTGAGAAGAATATTCTCTGCGACCCTTGATAAGCCTCTCCAGCCCTTATTATGTGCATGATTATGCAGCTGACAAGACTCCACACAAGTATATAGAACAGGCCAACCACAGACCAAGGGCAAACCTAGAAGCAAAGAAAAAAGCTAAGTTTGGGGTCTTTTAAAAAAGGCCTGGCAGGAAGAAAACTTCCTTCTGGCCCCCTCGCTGTCGCCTTCCTTCATCAGTCAGAGTCCTATTCTTAGTTTGAGGTATCTCAGTTGTCACAGAAGAGAATTCTCAACTGGCTTGAATAATTACAGTGGCCCAGAATAGCACATTTGAAGGGGGGAAGAGCAAGCAGACAGGGAGGCTAAAGTGAGACAGGGCGGGGCGGGAGGGTGATTCTGTGAATACCAAGATCCCAGAGAGCCTGTCTGAGGAGGTCTTCCTTTAACTTAGGGAAAAGGGCAAAACAGCAGGCTTTGTTGCAAGCACAATACTTTAAGGGAGGAAAAACTACTCAAAGTAGAGCATTACTACATAGGCAAAAAAAAAGTCTTTATCCACTTACTTCCTTTTACTCATTTTGCCAAATTTAAAAAATAGAAATTGCTTTGCTGTCTTCTAATTATAAAATTAGTATATTCTCACTATAAAAAATTCAGATGTATGGCAAAATAGCAAAAAAAAGAAAACTGACCAGTAATTTCATTATCCAAAGCTCAGAAATGTAAACACTATTTACACTTTGGTGTTAATCTGTACACAATATTTGCTACCCAGAACTTCCCCATTTTCTCTAGAAAAATTCCCTCAAACTTCCTTTGGGACATACTCTCTCCCCCTCATCCCAGGCCAGTGGTTTAGGTATTGCCTCACTCTCAGCACCATTGTTGAGTACTCAGTGATTCATGCTAACCATTAAGGTCCAGGGGTCTAGCCAAGGAATTTTGTTCTGGGCAGGTCATGTGACCCAGGCCAGTCCAACCAGGATGAAGAGTGTGTCTCTCTGGGAAGATGACACAAAGATGCTCTCAATGTCTTATCTGACATGAATGAGAAAACACATGACCCCTAGAACTGTTGGTGCCCATCAGTGGCACCATGAGAGATGAAACCAGCTCTATAGATTAGAGAAGAGAGACAGAAAGAAATCAGACCCTCTGAGATGTTATCAAGCCTCTGGAAACTTTGTCCTTTCACTTACATAAATCAGAAACTTCTTTATTATCATTTGTTCATTGTAATGGCCCTAGCCACAGGCTCTCAAAAGGCACATATTACAGGAAGGACCCATGACCTTCTTATCTCATTGTTGATGACCTTTTAAATGGGCCTTCCCACTTAGGCAAGGCTTTGCATTGTCATCCCTGGAATTTTTCTTTCCTTCTCTAGGGTGATTTGTGGACGCTCAGTGTTCAGCACCTGCCTGAGGCCTGGTTACTGGGAGAAGTCTGGACATAGTTCTTCAGGCTACTCTTAGCATTCCAGTTCTTAAATGTAGATATTTATTTCCCTGTCCTGGTGCCACGGGGAGCCACAGAGACTCATATTATATGAGTCACATATTATATGACTTCTCTTTTTTTTAAGATTTTTAAAATTTATTTATCCATACAAGAGCCGGAGGCCAGGGTATTGGTCAGAGGTATGTGTGTGTGGGGTGTGGGGGGGAGGGTGGTGGTGAGAGGATTCACCAGAGACAGAGTGGGGAGCAGAACAGGCAGATTGACTGAAATACACTGCTGATAGCTTCTTAGTGCTGAGACTGAACCTATTGTGCTACCAGGGAGGAGCCCCTAAATATGACTTCTTTAAATGAAACATCAGAACAGACAAATCTATAGAGACAGAAAGTAGGTTACTGTTTGTCAGGGAGGGGGTAGAGGCATCTAGGGATTGATTGTTAAGTGGGTATAGGATTCCTTTGTGGTGATGAAAATGTCTTGGAACTGGATAGAAGTGATACTTGCCCAACAATGTAAATATCTAAATTCTACCGAATTGTAAACTTTAAAATTGTTAATGGTTCATTTTATATTATGTGAATTTTACTTCAATTATTTAAAAAAAAAATTGAAATTTTGCGTCTAGTTTTTTAAAAGGCATGCATTTATTGACCACCTGTCACATGCCAGGTCCCATGCAACATGCTTATCTATATCACAGCACATAATCCTCACAATCAACCTTTTGAGATAAGTGCAGTTTTCACGTTTAGTTTATAGATGAGGAAACTGAGTCTAAAACAAAAAAGCAATATAATTGACTCAAGATCACATAATCAGTAGTTTTCAGAGAAGAATTCAAACACACACGGTTAGTTCAAGGGCCAAATTCTCAATCAGTGTGTTTCATTAATTCACAGCCTTCAGAAAAATTCTTTCTAAGCTTTGTCAAAGACAGCAAGCTAGTAAGTAATGGTGGTTGGATTGGGCTCGTATTTTTGTGGACCCTATTCTGGCCCAGTCACCTACATAAAGTCTCATTTAATTCTCATAAGCACACTTTGTGGAAGGAGTAACTGCTGTGCCCATTTTACAGATGAGGAGCCTGAGGCTCGGGAAGGCTAGTCAACGAACCCTAGGTCACAGGAGCCACTGTAGTCAGATTAGGTGAGATGCCACTCTTGTTCTGAGTTGAAGGTGGAGTGACATTCTCCCCAGCACCCTCTCACCCCCCAGCCTTTCCCACAGGAGCCCTTTCTTCTCTTAGGTGGATTATTTGAGCAACAAATAAGAAGATGACGAACAAGGAGAGCCGCTCACCTTCCCTTCCCATGCCACAGATGAGCATTGCATCCTTCCACGTGACTGCCTTTCCACCCAGTTCGTCCAGGTGCGGAAGGCTGCAGAGTTCATTTCCTTTTCCCTCTGTCACATGCATAGCCATTGATGGATATGTATTAATTAATTTATGAGATGCTAATTAATTTAGACCTAAAGAGGAATACAGCAGAGGGACAAGTCCTGCAGCAGGGTCTAAAACTATTATCTAATCTCCTGCTAATGTCCTGGACAGCATTCTATCTCTTTAGAGAAATTTTCAGAATGCATTTCCCCAGAATGAGCCCCAGATCTGACCTTGGCAACCAGCTTGCTAGCAAAGGTGAGCAACCAGCTCTCAGCAATCCCATGTGCTCCCACTCAGCACAAATTAGCTTCGGAAGCTAATTTTTCAAGGCACACACAAACATCTTTTATCCTTTTCCAAATCTCTATTTCTTATGCCAACCCATTTAAACTGTAGTACACACAGAAAAACTGAACCTGAAAAGATAAATACATTACTTACCTCTAGAGCGCTGAAATTTCTGGCCCATTTTTTACAGTAAGTTGCAACTCTGCTTGGGAGCTGCAGAGCTCCTGCTTGTTCGGATGCCGTCTTCCCTGGCAGCAGTGTGCATGCTGCATGCTGCTCCATATGGGAGGGAGAGAAGATGGGGACACTGGGTGTGGGAGGGTCAAAAACTCAATGCCTGCAGCCATCAAGAAGGCCAGGTGGGTATGTTACAGAGGCGTCTCCATTGTTAGGGAAGGTACCATTTTCCCCACCCACACTTAATAAGGGCGGAGCTGAGCTCAGGAGATGCTCTATAATAGGAGGACAGGGAGACATGTGGAGAATGGTTCACTTGTTTCTTAGCTTTGGACTTGCACCAGGGACTTGAAGACTTGGAGGAGAGACGTGTAGAGACACTTGAAAGAGACATGTGGGTAAGAGACACATGGGGAGACTGACAATGGCAGCTTTTATATAGATTTGTACCTTGAGCTTGCTCTTTTCATCCCAGAATTGCCTGGCTCCTTTTGCCCTTTTCCTATGGTTCCCCATCCGGAAGGGGTCTTAGACTGGTGATGAGCTTTTGGGCCTCAGTGGCCCTGTTTTTTGCCAACCTGTTTGGCCAGACAAAGGGATAAGTAATTTTGGGTGTTTTATTTGGAATATTCTTTCTTCTCTCCTCTCTCTATGCACACTAATTTTATTAAACTTCTTTCACACAAAGAGTACGTTGTCTTTGTGCACACTAATGGCTGGATTCCTTTAGAATGTATAAATTAGGGGGTGCCCAGGGTGCCCCTTGATCAAATGCTAACAGGATCTGTGTGGCACAACAGCCACCCAGCTCCAGCCTCCAGCTGTCTTGCAAAGATGTGGGCCAAGAGCCATCAAATCAATCATTTTTTAAAAGCTCCAAATCTGGATTTGTATGTAAAAACCTGCTGAAAATAAATGTCATTGCTCTTTGCAGGTCAAACAAAACTTGTTTGTGAACTAGATTAGTTTCATGTGTTCTGGCAATTTGCTGACTCAGCTCTAAATTGGTTTGTTTGTTAATGAAAATAGAAACCCATACAACATGACAAACTATTTTGAAAAAGGAAGCCTGGTCTGAAATACAAGAAATTTTGTTTTGAATTCAAAGTACACTTATTAGTTGAAGTATTCTCAGCAATTTAGCATAACTAAGTTATGAGTTACTTATAAAATTAGTACCACCTCACCGACCATCCTCACTAAACAAGCCTGGTGCAAAGAACAAATCAGGCTATCAACTCACGAAATTCTCATGCAAATAGAAGAATTTACAATGTAAACTCATAGAAGACAGAGAATTGCTATTATTCAGTGCATAATGCCTGTGTTTATCTGCACACAGACACACTCAATAAACATTTTTAATTGACTGAGCTCGCCAAAATTCCTGTTACAATCCGAATTTAGAGAATTAATCTATAATGACCTACAAAACAGTTTGTGTGATTAAGGGTAATAATCCACATGACTGATTAGCGCTAAAACTACTGATCAAAGTTTCCAGAAAATATCTGGGATTTGTAGGAGAAAGTTACAAGGAAAAGTTAACATACAATGAAATTGTATGTTAATGTATAGATTTTTGTCTGCAAATAATTTCTGTCTGGTGGAAAAGATTTCTTCAATGTTTATTATTTACTATTCTGTATTTATATTGACCACTTTTGTGTTTAACTCAGAATTCTTGTTCTAATATTCTTTAATCAATTGCTGATATATACCTAATCCCTCAGATACCCCTTAGACCAGTCTTAACATCTTAATGGTTTCCTGTATATAATGGATATATCATCTTTGGTGTGTTAATTTTATACTTGCATGAGAATCACAATTTTATCCTTTTGAAATTATACTTTACTACTAGACTCTCTTTTCCTAATCCAACTAAGTTCTGAGCTGTTTTTATTGACTTGTTTTACTAATGATCACTAATTTATACCAGTGGTATCAGTGTTGAAGTTTAAACTGAGCACAAATGTCAGAAAATCATTGTCACTGACTTGCTTTTGTAGAGACATTGTACTTCAATGCACTGTTCGCTAATTCATTCCATTTTCTCCATCAAACACTTCTGGAATGTGTGCAGGGCACTGAGGAAAATTAAAAATAAGTAATATTCACTCACCCACAGACAGACAGACAGACACAGATACACCCTTTAAAGGAGTTTAGGAGTGAGTGGGGAGCAGATCTCTACAATGATAACTAGAATACCAGAGAATATAGCGTTGAGTCAGTGATAAATTTATCAGAGGCATCAGAGAAGACAAAGACTGTGGCATATTAACTGGACCTGCGAAGATGAGTAGGATTGTGAAAGGTGGTGAAGGAAGAGAAGGGTACCCCCAATAGAGGGAACAGCAGAGAATTCAAGGAATGTATAAGGGACAAGACATCCTTAAAATTAGAACATACCTGGGATTGGTAGGAGAAAGTTATAAGGAAAAGGATTCTAGGGTCTGCTATTTTATAACAAACTACCCACTCAAAACTCAGTGACTTAAAACAACACATGTATACAATCCCTCACACAGCTGAGCATCAGTTGATGTAGCTGGACTCAGTGTTTCTGTTCCCATCCTCTCTAATGCTCAGGAAACAGCAGGGGTAGCCTGAGGAGTTTTCTCTCATGGGGTGGTGGGAGTGCAAGAAAACAAGTCACAAGGTCAATCCAAAGCCACGGTAAAAGAAATAGATTCTGACTCTTTAGTAGAAGAAACTGCAAAGTCATATGGCAAAGGACAGAGAGCAATGAAGAATTGAAACCAGTGATGCAATCTGCCACAGGCAGATAGTAGAAAACCTTGGATCCCATGATAGTTAATCTTTGTATTTAAGGGACTAGATTTTAATCGTAAGAGAAATTACAGTTAAGTGATGTGATGTGTTAGCTAAAGCCAAGGTGGTAATCGTATTGCAATCTATAAATTTATCAAATCAGCATCGTGTACCTTAAACTCGTACAATGTTACATGTCAATTATATCTTAAAAACAAAGCACTAAACTTTGCTCCAGGAAAGGAGATGTCATCACTGTTTTGTTTTTTCAAAATTTTTAAAATAGAAGTGAAATATTCTCAGATCTGATTACAGAAAGATGGTTCTACTAGTTGGATGGAGGATTAGAGAGTTGGGTGTTTACAACCATCTGAAGTAGGACAGTGGCTGTAGGGAAAGGGCCAGAGGAACAAATTAAAAATAGTTTTAAAGTACACTAAAATAGATCATTTGGAGGAAGAGTAAGAAGATCAAAGACACCACTCAGGTTTCTAATTTGGTATGGTGAAACCATTGATAGTGATACTAGCTACTTTTACTGAGCATTTATTTTGTGCCAACTATTGCAAATATTTTATGCATACCATCCTGTTTAAGTGCACCAGAAAAACTATGATATAGTGTTATAGTTTTCTATCATAACCTCTCTGGGTTGCTCTGGCAGGAAAGGGATCAACTCAGGGTACTTAATGTATTTTGAGGTTGAGACTGCATCAATGACTTTTATGTATTCTGTCCCAGCATACTATTTGTAAACAGCAAAATGCCAGTGTATTGATTGGTGTAGAACATCATTTTGATACTTTAAAACACTGAAATTTGAATCCTTTACATTTTGTCTCAAGGTACAGTCATCTGAAAAGCATTCAGATCCATCCCTCCAATTTCCATTCATTCCCATTTTCTATGCTTCTAATGAGGTTTACCTGCATACATCATTTGTTCCCCACATACCCCTTGGGCCCTTCTTTATTTCCTGTAGTACTGAATGGAGTGGTTTTAGAAAGTTAGGGAAGCTGCAGTCTTCCCTGAGTCTCTAGCCTACCAACTAACCTTGCTAGGTTTGGATTTACCAGGCTCCTCCATGTGAATCAATTCCTTAAAATTCTCTCCACACGCACATATTCTGCTGGTTGTTTCTCTGAAGAACACCAATGAATACACTTTGGAGGCTTCTCCATCCCCATTCTCCCTAGGAATTATTTCCTAGTTCTTCTTATGTGTCTCCCACTTAAGACATTATAAAGGAAAGACATCTCAGCTTAGAAGACTCAGTGTATTGACATCACACTTGTAAATGCTCCTCACTGGTATTGAGTCTGTGATTGGTGCCCAGGAGCGTGTGACCTGTTTTCTCCCATATATTTCATGGTTCAGGTTATATATCTAAACCTTTAATCCATTTTGAATTAATCTTGTGTATGGAGATAAGTAAGGGTCATTTCACTTTTTTGGCATGTGGCTGTTCAGGTTTCCCTACATCTTTTGTTAAAGAAGCTTTTGTTTCTTCATTGTATGGCAGTGGTGCCTTTGTCAAAGATTCTAGTGGGGGTTACACTAAAATCTGTATATTGATTTAGGTAATATAGTCATTTTGACAATGTTAATTCTTCCAGTTCATGAACACAGAATTATCTTTTCATTTCTTCATGTCTTCTATTTCTTTCAATGTCATCTAGTTTTCAGTGGATAGATCTAGTGGTAAACATAATGCAGTATATACAGATTTAGTTATAAAGCTCTAAACCTGAATGTACACCTGAAGCCTACATGAAGTTATAAAACAATGTTATTTCAATGAATTTTTTCTTAAAAAGTGCTAGAGCCAGGTGACAACCCAGATATTGCCGAACAGTTTCTTCTTGTTCCCTCCCTGGTCTTAGAAGGAGAAATCTCCTGTATTTAAAGAATATGGGCAAAATTAATCGTGTGTTGGCCCAATGCAATTTAGGTAACTTTTATGGAATATGTAGATTTGAATCAGGACCTTAACGGGTACTCGAAAATTCAAGGCACTGCACTGAATGGATTGCAAATTACGCCATCCAGATGGAGACACAACATTTTATAACATAATTAACTAATGAGTGAGCTGAATCTCTAACTCAATAATACACTAGCTTAACACCTTCGTGTCAATTCATATTACAAAAGATCCTTAATAGCAGTGAGACTTTTCCGTTCTTAAATTCAGTGTATTTTTGACTCACATGAGCTTCAATTTCTAGGCTCCTTTGTTTATTTTATTTTATTTTATTTAAGATTTATTTATTTATACATACAAGCTGGGGTACAGGCCAGAGGCGTGGGGCGGTGAGAGGGTTCACCAGAGACAGAGTGGGGAGCAGAACAGGCAGATCAGAAATACACTGCTGAGAGGAGCAGTGGGAGAGGCAGGAGAGGTCTGCCGCACCATGTGGGATTCTCCCTGGTTGGGTGTCGAACTCACATTGCGTGCTGCCGACAGCTCCACAGCCCAGCGCTTAACCGCCGCGCCACCAGGGAGGCCCGGCTCCTTTGTTTAAATAGTAAACATATTTTAGCCTTTAAAGAGTGAATGTGGGTATATAAATGAATGTAGTTTTTTAGTCAGCAATTTGACAATAAACATCAAGAGACTTAAAAAGGCTCCTAACCTTTAGTTCAGTAATTCTATTTATAATAACCTGCTGCAGAAAAGGACTGAAACAATCAATTGATATTTTAAAAATGGATTATAGGGCCTCCCTGGTGGCGCAATAGGTTAAGCACAGCACTGTGGAGCTGCAGGCAGCGGCAACAGCAAGTTTGATACCTGGCCAGGTAGATTCCCACTTGGCGCGACAGACCTCTCCTGCCTTGCCTGCTGCTCCCCTCAGCAGTGTACTTCAGTTGATCTGCCTGCTCTGCTCCCCACTCTGTCTCTGGTGAACCCTCTCACCCCAGACACCTCTGGTCTGCACCCCAGCTTGTATGCATAAATAAATATTTTAAAAAATGGATTATATACAAGGAGGTATGTTTCATGTAAAAGAGGCAAAAAAGATGGAAACAGTCCAAGTAGCCAACAATAGTGAAATTGACTACTTATGAAGCAGTCACAGGATTTATTATCCTGCAGTTATCAGCAATGATGTGTGTGTTTGTGCTTTTTAACTACCTGCAATGTTCATGATAGACTATGAAATAGAAAAAGTAGAAACTAAGCTCCAAGCACAGTAGTCCCCTCCAAGGAGAACACACATATACTACCACAAATACATAAATGGAGGAAATACATCAAAATTATATGAGACAGAATTATGAGTAATTTTTGTTTTTCATGTCTCCATTTTCCAATATTCTCACTTTTATGACCAGTAATTGAAATAAAAGTTGCATTTAAAAACAGAAGTAGAGTAGAAATCCACAACAAAGCAAATCGATTGCAATGTCCTCCTTTTTATTAAATTATAAAACTGTTGGCAATATACACACTTTTGGAAATAAAATGTGTTTTTTCTTGATTATCAGCTTTTGTGGAGTATGTGGGTTTTAAACAAAAAGATTTCTATACCAACTTCTTGGTCTTCAAAGCAATTTAGCACTGGCAGACAAACTACCAAGTATAGCTATTATATATACAGTCAGGTTTTATGGAAAATATTACAGAGACAAATTCCTTCAAAAGATGACACAGTGCAGAGAAAACCATAACATATAAAAATTTAGTCAAAATGTTTTAGTCCATTATGGCTTTGCATAAAGCTTCAAAGGAAACACTTAAGACACTTCTCATCAAAGGCACTTAGAGTTGTAATAAAATACTTCTTTGAATTTAGTTTGCATCTGACAGTATTTTTATTCTTTTTCACATTGAAACAGTGCACAAAGGTAGCTATTAATGAGGAAAAATAGTTATCACTTCTTAATTTACATGTTAAAAATACACAAACAAAATTAATACAGATTTTGGTCCACTGAAGCAGGTAACAGTATCAGACTGTAGTGTTTCTCTTAATTCTGAGCAAAAAGCCATAAACTCCCTAGACCCGGGCCCATACACTGAGCCTTCAGTTCTTCATTTGCAGTAGCTGTGCCCTCGCAACCCACCCCCCAAGGAAACTGGGTTCAGGTCCCACCTCGGTGCATTTGAGCTGGAAAGCACCTTTCCGTGGCTCAGCAGGAGTGCTGAGCTGAGCTGAGTTGAGCTTGGGGCAGCAGCGGGCTTGGGGTCTCTCGGCACCTATAGCTCCGTGTCCCGGTAGCGGGAGGGTTGGCTGTAATAGCCGCGCTTCGAGTGCTCTGACAGCTGCTGGCGGTACTCTTCCTCCTCGGCGTCACTACCAAAACTTCCTCTGGGATCCTGATAGAGTCTGGAAGGAACTTTCTGTTGTGGCTCGGGGGCTCTGGAACTGACAAAGGAAGAGGGTTAAAAGCACATCCACGCCTCCAATGGCCTGGAGGGTTGGGACATGGAGTGAGCACAGTACCGGGGAGAGATATCTGACCTCTGAGCTACAAGCGTGTGCCCTCAGAGCAGGAGTGCTGCTTGCCTGTTTAAGTTCACAGAGAGGGATGGGGGGGGTCTCATGAAAGCCAATGCCCATTTGTTCACTCAGTGAGGAAGCCAGCCAAGTGCACCCTGACCTAGGAATTGGACAGGGGATACCTTTCCTACCCCTAAGCTCCCCAAGTTAGAGCCTAACTCAGCAGAGAGTGTTGTTCTCTGCCAGTTTTAATTATACCAATGCCTCCTTCTTATCAGAAACAACCTGGTTGGTTTCATTACCATTCAAATGGTAAAGAAAAAAATTCCCTGCTTTTTTTACTGGTGTAAAACTAGTCGCCAGCTCCCAGTCAGAATGACTCTAAGAATATAGGTTCTGTGGATTTTTCTTGTATTCCAGGAAGCAGGAAACTATCAAGTATAAAACACCAACAGGAAGACACTGATCATTTCCTCGTGCTCACGTAGCATTTTATATAGAGAGCGTCTTACAAACACCGGTCAATTAATTGCCACCTTCCCTCCAGACCACAACTCAGCACAAGTGGCCTGACATGGCTACATGATACAAATGAATTATGGAGTTTGCCGAAGCGCCATAAAATATTAGCACAAAACAAGTCCAGGCCCCAGGAATTTTGTGCAGGTGCTGTCCTCACACCATATAACGTAACTGTGTGCTCCCGTATGTCACAGAGGGAGGACATGAAACGTCAATGATCACACTTAGCCCCTTTGAGCACACAAGCAAAATTTTGACTCAGTAGTTGTTGCAATTAAATTTGACCGAATGAGTAAGATAAAGAGTTCACAAGGGAAACAAATTTTCTTGCTGCTCTGAAACGTAGGTGAAGAAAATCCTTCCCTAGAAATCCAAGCCCTAACCGGGGCCCCTTTTTAGACCTATATGTGCAAGCGGCCCTTACCTTGTGTACTGCTGTGAGCCAGGTTCAGGCTTGTGTGTTTTGATTGGAACTGCATAGATGTCAGGGTGCTTCTGAGCAATTTCGATCTGTGATGATAAAGAAAAGAAAGAAGAAGCCACGAAGAATGAACCACTGGACGGCCACCTTGCTGACTCCCACAGGTCCCACTCTTTTCCTACCTCATTTCAAGAAGGGGAAAAATTGAAGCGGCTCTTTAGTTCCTATAGTTGTGTGTAATGCCAAGGGGTGCAAGTCACACAGAAAAAAATGTCTAGGAGGAATGAAATCCTGTCACTTGTGACAACATAAAGCACCTTGAGGAAATAATCCAGTCACCAAAGGAACAAATAGTGTATGGTCATACACTCGAACAGCTCACCCTTAATCAACAGGGGTTTGAAATGCCTGGATCCACTTACACGTGGCTTTCTTCTGGACAGATGATGGAAACTTATGATGCTGATATATACCTTACAGTGCTGTGAATGCATTTTCCTTACGTTTTCTTAATGACCTGTTCTTTTCGCTAGCTTTATTTTAAGAACACAGTCTATAATATATAGAACACAGAGAAAGTGTTAATTGACTGCTTCTGTTATTAGTGGCAGGTTATTAGTAAAGGTTGGGGGGCATTAAGTTATGTGTGGATTATCAACTGCCTGGTGGGGAGAGCACTGGTGCCATAACCCCAACATTCTTCATGGGCCACCTCTACTCAGATCCAGACAGAACGTAAAAGTGGGGTTACCAGGGGCTGAAGGAGAAAAATGGGAACTAAGTGTTCAAAAGCTTGGGTGGAAATGGATGGTGGTAATGGTTGCTCAAGAATGTGAAATGTACTTAATATGAATAAATACTTAAAAGGAGTTAAAATGGTAAACTTTATATTATGTGTACTTTACCACACACACACACAGTGCTCAGAAGCACTAGTGTTGTTATCACAGATTTGAAGAACACACCCACGGGGAAGATCATGTGCCACTGATTTTTCTTAAATTCCTCCTTCCCTTTTGAAAAGTTTTATGTGCACATGTCACAAATACTAAAATGGTATCACAAAGGACAATCTCTGGGCTTTTTTCAAGTTTAGCATCCAACATTTATTGGTTTCTATGGCAAGTCTGGGAGAAAATTAAACCCTGTAACCAAACATTACAATTATTTTAATGAAAAATAACTTCTTAGATGCACTGATTTTCCTGTCACACATCCACATCTTAGAACCTGACACAAAGTCCAGAAGTGTGAAGAGGAGAACTATTCATCCATATTGGTAGGTTTTCTTTCTTTTTTTTTTCCTTTTTGCATAGAAGAACTGGGGTGTAACCCAGAGATATGGGGGTGGTGAAAGGATTCACCAGAGAGATGGGGGAGCAGAACAGGTAACTGACCGAAATATACTGCTGAGCGGAGCAGCGGGCCAGAGGAGAGGTCTGCTGTGCCATGTGGGTTAGCTCTCTGGCCGGGGATTGAACTCAGGCCATAGTGATGACAGTGCTGAGACTTAACCCCTAGGCCACCAGGGAGGCCCTTCATAGGTTTCTTGACTTGAAGGAAAAGGGCTGCAGAGAGAGCAGCAGTGACACCGTGCAAGACATGCCTTTGGTATCATGCACGTGAACATCCCTGGCATGTTGGCAGCAGTGGAAAAAGGACTGCAAATCCATTACAATGAGCTGAAATGGATTTAAAATCCTTATTGTTGAGATGCAAAGACAAATCTGTGGTTTAAAAACAATTACCCTTGCATTCTGTGCTTCTTGAAGCTCATGCATTCTCTGTAATCTGGCCTTGTGATCCATCTTCTCAAATATTTTCACTTTGCCCAGGACAGACTTGGGAGCGTTGTCTTGCTCCTCACTGCCCTCTCCTGCCTCCTCGCTCTCTGGAGGGACCGGAGTAGACGGTTTCAGAATAGACTTCCCAAAGGAAGGTTTCGCTGCCACAGGAGGGGGATAACCTTTAGTAGATGCCCCGGGAATATCGTTGCCAGCAACAACTGAGGGGCTTGACTTGTATTCCTGGGGTTTGGAGAAGTCAAGGTATTCTTCTCTGTTCTGGGTTCTGGCCTGTGGAGAGCAATGACATCTTTTTAGCTTGGGCTTTCAGCTTATTTTCATATCGGTATTAGTGATTTAATATATTCCATTTCCTGATCAGTTTCCACAGGTGGGCAACAAATACCATTCCAACAAAGAATAAACTCAGGGCAAAGAGCCACTGGTTGCTTATCCTGAGCCCTAGCCTGCTTCCTCCAGAAGACTCTCAAGAGCTCCAGGAAACCAAGAGGCATCTCAGAGCTAGAAGTCAATCAGACATTCATTTCATAGAGATTAGAATATTGGAGGAGACCTAAGAATAAGGCAATCTTCACAACTGCTAAGTGGGCTCCTGAGTTCATACCTCACGCAGGGTAGATGCCTGGCCCGGAGTGAGGCTGATGTCCAGCCAGAGGCAAAGCAGACGGGTGGGGGGTGGGGCTGGCAGCGTATCATGCTAACGGCCACTTTTCCTTCACATGTACTTTTTAGGTCTGCTTGCCAATTTTCACTGATACGTTTCCTCAAATCACTACTTCTGATGGATCACATACTTTCTTGCCATGAAGTACTGAGTTAAACAGAAAAATGGTGGGGGGAGGACTATACGGAAAAAAACTCCTAATTTTGATTCAGGGAAAGGTAAAGAATTATATGACATATGCCCATTTGTCTTTATAGTGATTCTGTTCTGGATAATGATTTATTTTCAAAATTAATTATGCTACCTCATAAAGAGATGCATTATAAACAATTGGGGCCTCCCTGGTGGCGCAGCGGTTAAGCACTGTGCTGTGGAGCTGTTGGCAGCGGCAATGCGAGTTTGACACCCGGCCAGGGAGCTTCCCACATGGCGCAGCAGACCTTTCCTGCCTCGCCCGCTGCTCCCCTCAGCAGTGTGTTTCCATCGATCTGCCTGTTCTGCTCCCCACTCTGTCTCTGGTGAACCCTCTCACCACCCCACGCCTCTGGCCTGTACCCCAGCTTATATGCATAAATAAATAAATCTTAAAAAAAAAACACAATTGGTAGTGATTGTCTTCTTTAGCAAATCACCAGGAAGGATTTTCTGGTACATTTAATCAGATTACTGGGCAGAAAATTTTAATTGGACAGAAAAAGAAAAATAGATTTTGTGACTGATGATTCTGGGCATGCAGTATTTGTCAAACTTTTGTTCTTTTCACCAAAAAATATTTTTAAAAACCCACTAACAGTCCTAAAATTGTTCTCCTAAACTGCCTTTCCCTTCTATCCTTTCGCTTTTCCCTAACCTGGGGGTTCAACCAACAGGCCAAAAGACTGGCTCTATGAGTTAAAACATAACTCAACACCATCATGCTGTGCGTGCTCCTCCCTGGCCTGCAGGGAGCCCCAGGGGCATCTGCTTCCTCTGTCTCCCCAACCTGGGCTTCCCAGCTACGTACCTTGGGCGGCTCTGGCTTGAATGCGGGGGGCGGGCTATTGTCCCTAAGTTGATCTCTGCTAGCAGCCCTCCTCAGCTGAGCTCGTGGCTCTGGGCTGGGTTTCCTTATGCTCTACAAGACATAAAGGTTCATTCATAACAAGAAAATCCCAGCAGAGAAAAGAGAGCATTTGTCTGCTTGGCTGGAGTTTTGCCAACTGGTATAGTAATTTCAAAAGCAGAGGTTGTGAGCACCTGCTTCTTTACTGAAAAGGGAGCTACCAGGCATATTCCCATTATACAGAAATGCTCAAGAGATATTAAGAAAATAATAAAACTGGCTGTATCCATTGCAGTAATCTCTTCCTTTGAAGTACCACAAAACAAATTAAAAAGAAGTTCTACTAAAATCTACTCTTTTTCCACAATAGCTGCTAGCATTTTAAAGCGTGAGCTCATTTCAATCTGTAGACACTTCAGAGTTACCTAATTCTTCAGAATTTGTCCAACAGTACATATTAATTTTTTTTTGTCATGGAGGGTTTTTCTGCCCTTTACTTATTTTCTCGGTACTTCTATTTTAAAAAGAATAAAATCATTCACTGAAATGAGCCAAATTGTTAAAGGCAAGACCACAGCCATAATCATCCAAAAACATGGATAATCTCATCTATCTAAATCATTATTCCAATGTTCTCTGAGGCACAGCTAATAATTGCTCTGGTCCTAATTTAGTGACTATTTATGTGATTTCTAGGATCAGAAGCTTTCTACTTACTAGCCAGTGGATGCACAGTAGTGATCAGATGTCTATTTGATCATGAACTCAATTAAAAAACTGTAATATAAGAGAGAAGGAAACTGATGGGGAAACACTCAAGAGCTTCAGCAAGATTAGAAAGGTTAAAGGTAGGGAGGAGAAGAAAAAGCAAGGAACCTAAGAGTACAGAGAGAGAGATCTAATCAAAGGTTACAAGTAAATACAGCAATATTGTATTTTAAAATAACATTCCACTTGTAATTTGGACAGCCAGCACATAAAGCCTTTTGGTTCAGCCATCATGCCTAAGGGGATGGTAAGATGTGTGCTGACCACTTAATCTCTCCCAGTGCTTAGTCCTGGCCCTCTTTCCCATGGACCACAGTTTCCACGACACAGGATTGACTTGGAATGAGCACCTCCCTAGAAGTCACCTGCTCCAGCCCTTAGGCGTACCTTCCACAGCACCCTGAACAAGACTCAGGGTCCAGAGAATTCAAGTGAAACACCAAAACCTCCTTTTCCTGCCATGGCCTTGCAGCCTTTGGCCTGCCTCGCCTCACCTCCTCATGCTGCACCGGCTCCGAGGAGCGGGTGATAGAAGACACCAGTGGCTCCTCAGCTGGCTCATCCAGCTCATTGTCAGTGTAGGCGCCTCCTTCACCGTCGGTGTCTTCAAAGTCACTGGTGATGCGGCTGTCACAACTCAGATAATCCGCGCCCATGGCGGTTAAGCAGGACATGCGGTCTTCAGGGTCATCATCCAGCCCTTCCATCTAGAGGAATTTGTTTTGAGGGTCAGTGGGGTCTGATACAGCTCCTGGGAGTGAGGACTCAAGGAAATTCCCAAGGATGCAGCCAGTGACTGAAACCTTGACATTGTCTAGAAAGGGAAGTCACCTTTGTTTTCCTGAGATCACTTGCTTTAAGTTACTGGGTTATCTTCTCCGCAGGGACTCAAATAAGTGCCCTCCACCCTATCTATCCTTGCTGCCATTGCCCCATAGGCCACTCCTGAGCCACACTTCCTCGGGTGGTTGTGCTTTTCCTCCAGAATCTGGCTCCTTTCCAGGTTTTTCTCCTGATACTTGTTTCCAGGTAATAAAGGCAAGCTGGCTTGCACCCACATCTCACCACTCTTCCAACAAGACTCACATCTTTGAGATGCTATGACCTGTTCAGTTTATTCTCACCATGGAGGCTATCACAGAGCCTCAGCAGGTATGAGACAAATTGAATGAACATGCAGTTCCCAAAAAGCAAGACTAGGACTCAACAATCAAATTGGATATGGAGTCATTTCTGCAACAAAACTGTACCTGTAACTTCTTGCAGACTATCTCAAGTCAGCTGACTTCTGGAAACTGTATCTTCTTTCCTCTTCCTCCCTGAAGTAAAGCTGTTCATAAACTACCTCCACAAGGGAGAAGCCAGCCAATTTTAGAAGCCTATACAAATTCCTTAATCTTATCACTTACTCAAGCTCCTAGGACACATTCTCTACCAATCTTCTTTTTAAGCAAATATTTCCAACTTTATGAGCTTTTCTTCTTTCTGTTAATTTTTAACCATGTTCTCCATGTTATTCAGCCTCCCCTCTCACATCCACTCTGAGTTTCCCACATCCATAGCAAGCTGTGGGGTTCAGCATGACATCTTGTAAGCTCTGATTAGTGTGCTTGGAATACAACTCTAGTTACTACGTTAAAAGTAAAAGGGAAGTGAATGTAGGGTTGCAGACATCACATTCCGCTTTTCTTTTGAAAGCCCCAACATTGTATTACTTTTTCTGAATATGTATGAAGTTGCAAATATTGATGAACACATACGTTGAGATCACTTCAGATGGGCCTGTTTCACTACATTCACTACCCTCTTGAGAGGAGATTCAGAACACCGACTCTCACCTCCAAGCAGTCGTAATGCCACATACCTTTCCTTCAGAGACCCAGACTGCTTCTCCTTGCTGATGATGAATTGTGTCCTTTAGGCTGCCAAACCAACTATCATTGGCTGAATTTAGGTTGATTGTAGCTATAGAATGTAAACAAGAAAAGGTTTGCGTCAATTTCCAGAATAATTTTTATTAAAAATGCTACTTAATGTCATTTATACTAATTTCTCTGATTTAACATTTTGGCAAATGCAAGTCAAAATTTGCACCTATTTGAATGTAATTAAAATGGTTAGCCATCCAGCTGCTGGAGATCACACTGCAGACCACTATAGAGGCAAAGGTGGGTTATACTCAGCCCTCGGTACCAGAGCTTCTGCACTGTCAGATGAACAACTGTGGGTCAAAAGCATGAATCCTACAATGGCCGTATCTGTACTGAACATGAACGACAAACTTTTCTTGTCATTATTCCCTAAATAACACAGTGTAGACAATGGAATACTATTCAGCATGGAAAGAAGATAAACACATGCAATTTGCAGCAACATGGATGGAATTAGAGGGAATCATACTCAGTGAAATAAGCCAGAAAGAAAAAGAAAAATATCGAATGGTTTCACTTATAACAGGACTATAGGGAGGCTGGGTGGGAGAGAGACACTCAGCAGTGGGGGGAGGGGGGGGGAGGGGAGAATAAGGGCACAAAATGGAAGAGAGGAGAATACAGGGGACCATGGAGATGGATCACTGGTGAATTGGTGGTGGGCTGCCCAAGGGGAATACAAAATGTAAAAGACATAAATAACAATGAAAAATAAATAAATAGAACAACCCCCCCCCCCCAAAATAACACAGTGTAGCAACTATTAACTTTTCTTGTCATTATTCCCTAAATAACACAGTGTAGCAACTATTTACAGTCTTCACATTGTTTTCGGTATGGGAAGTAACCTAGAGATGATTTAAACTGTGCAGGAGGATGTGCACAGATTGTATACAAATACTATGCCATGTTACAGATGGGATTTGAGCATCTGTGGCTTTTGATACACAAGGAGGTGTGTGTCTGCAGGGGGACTGTTCTGGAACCAAGCCCCTCAGTTACCAAGAGAGGCCTGTAATTTCTTATTAGAATGTCCGCTTATCAGAAAAGCTACTTTTAAAAAATGTGTTTTTAGAGTGTGCTTTTAGGAGCAAAAATAACACACCTAAACTAAACATAAAAGATCATTACATTGACATGTATGTTATAAATAAGAAAATATATACCAATAGACTGTTAGATAGTACCTATAAAATGCTAAAAGTAACATATAAATGTATATCATTTTGATAGGCTTAGACATTTCAGACTACACATACAGATTAATGGAACTCCACAAGATATACTCAAGGAATGTACATTTTCTGTTCGGAACAAAATATATCTTCCATGATATTACTTACATTGGATTGACCATGTACTTTTCTGAAAATTTTCAATAGATTAGCTCATTGTATACTTGCACAAACCTTGCAAGGTAGGTACTGCTATTATCACCATCTTGCAGAAAAGAAGCCAAGACACAGCAGTAAAACTGGCTCAAGGCTTCACACCAAGCCAAGTGGAGAAGCCTGGACACAAACTCAGAAGTTTGCCATTAGAGCCTCTGGTCTCAGCCACTGCACCACATAGCCAATCTGAACACATGGATTTAGAGTGCTGATAAAAAACTCAGCCAAGTAAAACATAAGCAGTCATTTCTCTGCAATATGTATTAATGGACCTAATGAGGATAAACTAGACAAACAAAATTGAACCTAAAATGTTCAGTTAAATTAGGATTTTTAAAAACTACTTCATATTGGGATTTTACTAGGAGTTACTGCATTAAGTATATCACCCAAAAGAAAACTGGGCTTGTTGGTAAAGGCTATTTGGCACCCTGCTGCATGATTTTGAAGGCTGCTTAATTCCATATACACACTGAAAAGAAACGTTCAGCAAATTTTGTAAGCAATTATGTTTCAAAATTTCTTCCTAGTAATATAAACCCTTCTTCATTTAAGAAGTTCTAACATTGACCTTGAAAAATCCTGAATGAGCTTAGAGTTCCCTTGGTTATTAATTATTCACAGGATTAGAATAAACTGATATATTGGACAACTCAAGGAAAATTAATCTTGACACAGGGTGTTGTTTTGTTTTTTACAATACATAACACTGAAAGATTAAATATATAAGATCACTAACAATATCACTATTAAAGTAGTATGCCTAATAATAACCAGTAGCATTTATTCAACACTTCCAAAGCCCCAGGACTAAACTGCACAAATTTCACTTTAATGAGACTGGGGAAAACTGCAAAAGTGCTCGAACACCCTGCGAAGCTCTTAAGATTCCCTATTTTCTCATAAAGCGTAGCCCCACTTGGATCTCTAAGTGTTTAATTCCATGTCAATGGTACTCAAACCATGAAATGAGTGCTTCAGGAATTCCAATAAAATATGGAACTCAAACTTTATGTTTTAAAAATAACTTTTATAAGATGTTTTCAGTAATAATTTTTTGTAATGGATGGGGAAGAGGCAGTCTAACATTTCAACTTATGTCAACAAGTCAAGTTGCTTTTGCTCAAATCTCAGATAAAGCTTCTCGTGTCATCTCCACTGAGCTGAGGAGCCCCCTGAGATTACCAGGACAGCCATTTTCATATTGTCCGATGAAAAGGAAGATTATTGAGCTCAGTGAGCTTACATGTAACATTATCCTTGATTTCAAATTACTGTGTTCCTCAAGGCAGCCTTACTATTCCCACATAATTCATAACAAGTCACAGGTGCAAAATCATGAAAAGAACCTTTGATTCTGACCACAGCACACAAGTTCACATCACAACCTGGTGAGGCTGTGAACAGCAGACATGTAGTGATCCATGCAGCTTTGAAGAGTCAAACTTACAAGTATGGAAGAATATTGTAAAAGGCCATTTTGGTAGGTAACTGGAGCTTATTGGTCAAAGTTGTTCCACCAAGGTCCTGAAGACTACATGATTCCATATGAGAGGCTGGTGACTGGGTGAGGCTGTGATAACAGCAGCTCACTTCAAAGTTCTAGATGGAACTCCACGCTCAGTGTCTACATCCCCACCTGGATCTTGGACTTCAGTCATCCTGAAACCTTCACTCAGGCAAACAATGGCCTGGAGTGCCAGAGGCAGTTCTACTGGAGTTACAAACACTTATGCCTGGCATAAGTGATGCTGGCCTCCTCAGACACAAAGAGCTGGATAATGGACACTCCTAGCCTTCAAGGATCTGGCAATCTATACAAAGATGTGGGGACCTGTGTGGTATGCTAGACTCACCATCCTTTAAGATACCCACAAAAATTTGAACCTACTGAAATGACCAGTTATTGCATGTCACATATCTTTATGATCATTTTCAAACAGTCAAAATTGCAAAGGCAAACATACAAATGCTACTGGGTTAATATTCCCATTGTATAGGATTAACTACTTTTCAAAGAATGATGATTAGGATTTTGACCACTATTCTCCATTCATATTATTTTATGTCTTTCATTGTCTATTTCTCTCTTTTGAGCAAAGAGACACACTTTAAATTTCACTTACCTGTAAAAAGGTGTGTACAAGTTTTTTTAAGCTTGTTAGCTTGATCATATAACTTTCGAGAACTTTTGTTGGATGTTGGACTCAACCTCTGTCTCATAACTTTGACACCTTGCCTAGAGTCTGGGTTGAAAAAAATAACAATCGGGAACCACTGAGTATAGTTCAACAGGTCCACAGCTTTTGGAGTCACATCCAATAGTGCATGCTTATTCTGTCAGAAATGGGAAAAGGTTATATAAATATGTATGTGAAGTCATACAGCATCGAAGAGTTTGTCTTAATAAAGGTTGAATATAATAAGACAATGATTTAAATAAAAAAGCAGAAAACCGTCCTCTGGTTTTATGTCCATTTTAATATTACCAATCTGTTAGACCTTCTGACAAAATGAAATAACAGGTTACTTGGTATGATGCTGAGAACTCTGAAAAAACCAACAGAGAACTGTGACTGGTTTCCACACAGCTTACAGTTATATTCATTTTTTATAATTAGCTTTAGTGATTATTAATATAGAGATTCTATTCTAAACAAGACTGCACAACCCATAACCCAATTCTATCTGACATCACGGTCTTTGGCTCACCTGTTCAATAATTTGCCTCACGGTATTTAAACGCACCACCCCGCTGGATTTCTCAGATCCCGCGTCTTTCGGTTCTGTTTCTACAAGTCAATAAAAGGGGTGAAGTCAGTGACTACTCAAATATTCCAAGCCAGCATCACCAATGATGGGACACCTGCCGTAGGTGCTTCCTGATGAGGGCCAGGGGAAAGAGCGGTACTACCTGTTTAATTGAAATCTAGCTAGGAAGAAATAGACCAGTCCAACGGGGGATATCCCATGAGACACTTGGCTTGGACTTTTCAAATTATAAAAGTCACAAAGTAATTCAGAAAAAGGAAGGAACCAGAAAGACACAAAAATCAAGTGTAGTGCAAGATCATTTGTTGCATTATGAATTTAAAAAAGTGTTATGAAGGACATATTCGACAATTGAGAAAATCTGAAAAACAGACTCTATACTAAATATCATTATTGCATCAATGTTAAATTTCTTGGCTGAGGAATGGTATTGTGCAGAAGAATCTCTTTATTCTTAGGAGATTCAGAGCAGTAAACAGTTAATAAAGTCCAAAAGCCAAATTTTCAAATAATTCAACGGAAATTTAAAAAAGAAACAAAAACTAATGAATAAACAAAAGAAAAACAAACGCTTAAAAAAACCCACCAAATTCTTATAAGAACAAAAAGCGCATAAGAACTAACAGTGGCTATCGGAGGGAAGGGTTTTAGGTAAAGGGGGTCAATTATATGCAGCACATACAGAGGTTGATTTATAATGCTATACGATGGGAACCTACATAATGTGATAAACAACTGTTGAGTTCAGTGAAAATTTTTTAAAAGAGAAATTTGAAGAAGGGTGTGCATACATCAGTCTATAGGAGGTTGCACATGGCAAAATGGGAGTGACCGGTGAAGGGCATATGAGTGTTCATTATTTTCTCAATTTTTCTAAATGTTAGATATTTTCCAAAATAATAATTTGAAAAGGAAAAATATTATCACCGACAGACTTACTAGCAGCTTGGAACAGGTCAGGTAAATCATTTGCCAACTTTTCCAGTGCGATGTCAGCTATGGGGCCAAACAAAACCACGGGTCTCTTGAAACCAGCTGAAATGAGACAAGAAAGGCCATGAGAACACGTACAATTCTTTAGTTATCTTAGTTATTAAGATAGGAAGCAAAAGCATTTCACAGGTGATTGATAACACAGCTACATGAAAGAAAAGGTGTGCTTCCCACCCCCAACTCAGTCCAGCTCCTTACTGATTAACAGGCCTGCACTCCCCTCACCATTATTACAGATAAACTCTGTTATATGGAATACATGAATGGTAGTATTAAAAAAATAAGTGAGGTTATAGAAACATATCCCCATTTAGGAGTCTGTATAGCTCACTTTTTTGTAAGTCTTACTTCCTGTTTCAATATGGTTCCAATTCTACAACCTGGCTTTGATCTAAGTTAATTACATTCAAATATGAGTGTTCATTAAACTTAATAAAACATTAATAAGTTTGAACTTGACTATTATAGTCTGAAAATGAAGGAAAACAAGCTTGGAGCCCAATCAGACCGCATCCTGGCCCCACTAGGCTTCCTCACCTTCTCGTAGCAAAACTCTCTCATAAGCTGGGAACTTGGTGCTGACAGACACGACAGCTGTCAGGTCTTCCCGACTCTTCCTTAAGTTCTTCTTCACACCGGATCTCTGGCCTCTCATTCTCCAGAAATCTGCCCTGTCCCCAGCATTGTCCCTCTGAGCATTCTGAACGCTGGCCATCTGCTCAGCTCTAAGAGGAGAAACCACAGGAGGTAAATCTCTATAACAATGCAATGGAAGTTACTAGCGAAATCAGTCATTTTACTTATAAGCTTGAATTAGAGAAGATGCAGTTTGATGGTGAAGTTTCATAGGGTGGGAAATGTGGAGATAGCCCCTTCCCAGTGGAAGCAGAGAAGACTTGGAGCACATAAGATCCACCAGAAGTAGCTGAGACAAACAGTTAAAGGAAGTCCATTCTCACAGGCTGCTGTACAGCAAACCCTGGAACTCCTGCCAAAGTAGTTATACTTCCTTGGTCTCCCCACTGTCGGCCAATCAACAAGGGCTCACTGGGGTCCCTACACCCCTTCCAAGGATGAGGGCTTGGCACCAGACATGGGCAAATTGTCTCTGCGGTTGGCTGACCTGCGACAGCCACTTAGTATTGGCTCAAATTAAATAGTGGGCACTTTAGGAAAATGCCAGCCAAGTGCAGCAAGCAACCACATGATGCTAACTACCCGCCACAAACCAGTACTGGCTTGTCCACAGTTCCAGATGACTTCACATCAACAAGCAGAAGATGGGGAGAGAACATGATTACAAACAATATAGTCAAGCGGGGCTTCCTTTTGGGAGCGAGTGAGGTTTAAGAGGAGTATGTGGTATCATGTGATCTTGGATACCTGCTTTTGTTGGGGATTAAGCCTTTTTCCAACTCGTCTCCGATCCTCACGGCCAGCCAGTGGCCCAGCTTGCCATCATACAGTGTATCTACAACTCGGAAAATCTCCCCCCTGGAGAAGGCCAGGCTCTGTGCAGTTTCTTTCTCACACTCAAAGTGGCTTCTGATAAAAAATGAGTCTCCTCTTCCACATGCCAGTATGTCTCTATACACTGAAAGAAAAAGCATTGTTGTAGGTTGCATTCAGCTTAGCCAAAGAGCTTTACTTGAAGAGTTAACAGCTTCTGCTATCTTTGACCACCGTCTTCACCTCTCTTCAGTTAGTGAACTCGATGTCCTGGCCTATGGGAACCACAGCTCAAACAGGAAGACAGACAAATAGCTAAGTTTATGAGTTTCTGTGATGATTAATTTTATATGCCAACTTTACTAGGGCACAGGGTGCCCAGGTATCTGGTCAAACATTATTCTGGGTGTTTCTGTGCGCATATATTTTTGGATGAGATTAACAATGAAATCAGTAGACTGAATAAAGCAGATTGTCCTCCCCGGTGTGGGTGGGCCTCTTCCATCAGTTGAAGGCTTGAAAAGAACAAAAAAGGTGAACCTCCCTTTAAGTAAGAGAAAACAAACTGCTCTTTACTTCAAATTAGCACGACCACCTTTTTCTAGCCTTCAGATTCCAAATGAATTATCTGTTCTTGCTGGGTCTTGGGCCTGACAGCCTTCAAACTGCAACTATTCCATCAACTCCTGGTTCTTTTGCTTTAAGACTTGTACTACAACCAAATCAGCAGCTCTCTAGCTTGGAGACTCACCCTGAACAACTTGGGAATTGCCAGCCTGCATAAAGGCATGCATCAATTCCTTACAATAAATCTCCGTGTGTGTGTGTGGGGGGGGTGTGTGTGTACACAATGGGATGTTTATGTACACAAATAAACATACACAGTATACATATATCTTATGGCTTCTGTTTCTCTGGAGAAACCTAACATGTTGCCAATTAAGCTTTGGAAACAGAATATACTATCAACCCCCACTTTACATAAGTATAAGGCTTAAAAAAGTAGAGCAACTTGTCAGGCTAGTAAGGGCTAATGCGGGAGCCAACCAGCAAGCGTGGCCCTTCGCGTTTGTCGTATGAAAATCCAGTATTAACTAATCGGTAATTAATGGCTCACTGTTCAGTAAGGCAAATTTAACTAGTGGAGATATTTCAGTGGGTGCATAGACAACATTTCTATAGAAAGTTAAATGGTACCTATCCGCTTTTCCGCCACATAACTGTGACCCCGATATTAGGTGTCAAAAGTCACTTTTATTTAACTACCCAGCTTTGTCTATTCTGGTCTCAAGATAATTTCTCCCAACCTCCCCACTCCCCTCACCATTAAACTAACAATGAAACTTGCTCACCATCAGCTCGGCTCTGAGCTAAAATGGTCACCATTTCACCTTTCGGGATTTCTAACAGGTAGAGAACGGCGTCCTCTCGAACCAGCCCTCTGAAATCCTGTGTGTTCACCTGATAGGAAGAGCAAACATGGGGGGTGGAGGGGGAGACAAAAAGAAGTTCACAAGAGGCCACTTGAACTTTTCGTCAGATTTTATCAGCGGTGGCCCAGAGCAAATCCCAGACGTGAAGGTGTGTGCAGTGTCCCAGCTTGAGTTCCCTGCGTCCTGCCAGGGCACAGCTGAATGCAAGTCTCCACAATTTCCTGCCTCCCACACTGAGGACCATCCCTTACACTCTGCCATTCCATCATGGACTCGCCATTGGATAAGATTAAATTCCTCATGTTTCTATCTGGGGTTCTCTCCTTTGAGTCCCCAACAGAGGTGGCCAGGGAGGCAATGTACAACTTGGGGACCCATAACCGTAACAACAGGGAGCGCAGGGGTCTGTGGCCAACAAGTGTGTTGGGCTAGTTTCAGAAAGGCATCAACACTGTTTTAAAATCGGTTCAAATAAATGCCAGAAAATAAGGATTCTAGCCAATTCCACCTTTCTCTTACAGCTTCTGCCACCTAAAAGTGTTTAATAAAAACTAACTAACTAAATAAATAAAAGTGTTTAACATGTTTATGGAATTGAAGAACATTCATTTTATGTTGCAGACCATTAGCCTAATACATAGGACTATGTATTTAAGCATCTGCCACACATTTTGGCATGAAGCCCATAACATTTATTCCCCTTTAAGTGAGTTGGAGATATTGTAAACAGCTTTTGGAAGATGAGTTAGAAAGCAAGTAAAATTGAAATGTGGCACAAAGAAAAGGACATTTTGTCTTTTTTTCTCATTCCTTTAAAACCATTGTAAAACAAAATAATTACAAATAAGTTAAACAAAAATTATCTTAATGTACTTAATGTTTTAATAACATATTATAGAAATGAAGAAATAAAGTCACAAAAAAAAGTTTCTTTAGGTATGAGGACTATAGAATCCTTTGATTAGAGAATAGAGTTTTATTACTGAAAAATCATTAAGTCTAAGGTAAAAATAGTCAAGTTTAGACTAAAACCTACTTGTATTTTATCTTAAGTAAGATAAAGTGATTTCTAAGTCCATCATGTCAATTTTTCCTGGAAACATATTTAGCATCTAAGATAACTGCCACTCTCCTGTCTCCACACCCCAATTAAGGATCCCGGCACTTTGGTATCTAATCCTTTCTTGTGTCCTCTGTGCAACTACATCTGTGTCTGCGGAGGGTCACATGTATGTTTTTATATGCCCAGTAGATGCTCGTACTTGTTTATTTAAATGAGGTAGGGGCGTAGGCTGCTGTGGGAGCCTTGACAGTCCCCCTGTCCAGCTCTCTGGCCAACGAGCCCAGCAAGTCAAAACTACAATGGTCAAAATTAAAGCACAAGTGGTGGCAACATTTTAAAAACACACATGGTTCATAACCAAACTCTTTTTCTCTTTGCTGTCCCACAGAAGTTTCCAAAAGAGAAGCAAAAACCGTATCAGATCTGTAACAAGAAAAAGCTAGTCAAACCAAACACAGGAACGCGTGTATTTCTGTTACGGATAAGGCACATATTCTGCCACAGGACTGCACACTCATGTGTTCATTCCACATGTCAGGCTGTCACAGAAGGAAGAGCCCCACTTAAAAACCCACTACAGAAGAGAGTGGTTAGTGTATGAACCTAGTTCAGCATGTATATTCCACTCGGCAAGAAGGAATGCTGAGACAAAGTCAAGTGCAAGGGGCCAGGGAAGCACTTTGATACTTGAAGGTCAGGTGGTACAGTCCTTTCCAATAAATATCCTCTTTCATTATCTATTTAGTAGTCTACAAGGCCTGGCGTGTCTGCTGGGAGCCTAAAGAGGATTCTGTATCAGCTACACTGGAGAACTGTTAGTAGCTTCTCTGCCCCAGTAGGTGAGCTCAATCTCCTCTTTGTAGAACTGAGGGTTCCTTTTGGGGTCTACTGCCAAGCTCCATGTGGGGTCCGTAGAGACCGACCGGTATCCGTAACCCCTTTCTGTGGCCACGATAAAAATAAGACACACTTTTTTTTATTTAGTAAATCAAATCAGCACTTTATTTTTATTTTTTTCTAATTTATTTTTTTAAAGATTTTTATTTATTTTTGCGTAGAAGAGCTGGGGTGTAGGCCAGAGGTGCAGGGGGTGAAAGATTCACCAGAGACAGAGTGGGGAGCAGGACAGGTAGATCTACTGAAATACAGGGTTGAGGGGAGCAGTGGGCCAGACAGGAGTGATCTGCTACGCAATATGTAGGTCAGCTCCCTGGCCAGGGATTGAACTCAGGCCATGGCAGTGATGGCGCTGAGCCTAGGCCACCAGGGAGGACCCAGGACACACTTTCTTAAGTATAACTTTTGAATATCACAACTTTTAGCCATGGGAGCAATTCTCCTTGTCCTTCAATGACTTACAGAGAAGTCTGTCTAGCTACTAAGTGAATTCACTTTCTTCATGAAATCTCAGAAAACTTCTCCTTTTCCCCCTCCCCAAGGAACAAAAATATTTTATTCTTAAATCTTCATAAGTAGGGCTTCCACATTTCTAGCTGACATCTGAGGGCCCCACAGTAGTAGGAAGTATGTTTTTCTCTTCCCTGGTATCAGACCAAGAGTAACCTGGTATGAGCTGGCACTTGGATGGGATTGTTATCGGCAGTGCTTGGTAAGTGGTATTTCCTAGGATCATGTGGTCCCATGAGGTTCACTCAGGTACAGTTAGTCTTCTAGGACCCTGACCAGAGCCAACGAGGGTCTAGAATGTCACTGGAAAGCTTCAGCAAAGTTCATGATCAAGGTTTGCCCTTCATCTGCTCCAGAAATGAAATTTAAACTACAGCCACGAGCCAAGAAGTCAGCGGACAAGAACTGCCTGTTTTGTGCTCTGCTGCCTGCTTCGCTAGAATTTTGCAACTATTTTCTTTCCTCTCTGTTAAATCTAGAAATTCTTACCAGACCCCCTTCCTGTACAAAATAGTTTATTACATACAGATTTTCCACTAAAGTTGACAATAAAACTCTCATAAAAACTGTAAATTTTCTGGTACAGAAATCTCAGTGAAGTCCGTTCCCCAGCATTCTGCATGCTCATAATCATGAGGTACTTAACATTCCTGAAGTCTGTGGTGAAGTCAATAAAAAATAAATCATATGTATCTCAGAAAATGTCAAAGCTGATCTCAGTATCATTTTTAAAATCAACCAACAGTTGATTTTTAAAAATGTAGTAACTTTAAAAGTACCAATATTTGATTAACCACGAGTTTTCCTTCCTGGACAACTTTAAACGTCAATAACACAGAGTGATAACAAATTGCAATTTTCTCATGGGGGACAAAGAAAGAAGGGACATTGGCCTTCCTGCTTTGTACCAGGAACTCTGTAAGGTGCCTAATGGGTGTTATCTATTCTAATCTTCCTAGGGTCCTTGAGAGGCAGGAATTTTTATCCCCTTTGTATAGACAAAAGAAACTTGAGTCTCAGAGGTTGAGTCAGGGTTACAGAACTACTGAGAGGCTGGGACAAGATTCAAATAGGACAAGTTGATGCCGACACCCATCTGCACTCAAGGTTGGCAAATTGACTTAAGAGTGACAACCAGGCGGGGGAATCAACAACAACAACAAAAAACATTAGCGAGACTTTGAAAGACTGGAAGATCCTAGGCCTTTAGTTAGAGTATCAATGTCCTTGTTAGGCAAATCAATAAAAGTCTTTGCAAGGACCTTAAATATTCTGCTTTCCCAAGAAAGTGGGATGCGCTTTGGCTCCAGTATTGAGACAACAGAGCCCTGCTGCCTGGCAAAAAGGAACCTGCAACTTGTTGATTATCACACCTGAACCACCTCCCCCTCCCTTACCTAAAAACCCCTAGAAAACCTCATTCTTCCCTATAACATCGAGAAGCACATCTGGGCTTTCCTTACCTTCAGAATCTGGTCCCCTTCTTGAAGGCCCTCTTGCTCAGCTGAGGTCCCCTCTTGAATGCCAGCCACAAATATCCCCACATCATTGCCACCAGCCAAGCGGAGGCCCACGCTGTCTCCCTTCTTGAATTTCACCATTTTGGTATTGGGGCTGCAATGAGTTCAGGTTCAGAAAAGAGAGATGGAGGTTTTTTTTTTTTTTTTTGATAAAGGGGAATCAAAATGACCACTGAGAGATTTAATTTTTTTCTATGTATAGTGTGATTTATACTTCAAAGAGCTCTCTCGCTTTTCTCATGTAATCTATAATTTTATCTTCCTTGGGACTATGAGGTAAATACAAGCTGGTTTACTTTTCCAGTAAAGAAATAGAAATAGAGACACTCATTCAAAGATTAGGAAGCAAATAAAGGACAGGGTCAGGGTTAAAATCAAGGCCATCTGACTCCCAGTTCAGGATTCTTCCAAAGGGAAGTCTGCCACCACCACCGCAGGTGTCCTGTCAAATGGAGACACCCACCGCCTGGATGCACAGACACCAGACCCTAGTCCAGGGGCCACTACCTTGACACTGAACTAGGGGTTCTCACTATCAAGTGCAGCAAAGAGGTTGTAGTCTAATAACTATACCCATGTGGGAGTTATTGATCTAGCAAACTCAATATTCAGAAAAACATTCTAGAAAAAGTCAGATATGGAGACAAGTCAACCAAGTTAGCTATCACAAAGCTCATTCACTTCCATGTTTTGCTTTTCCTGCTAATGCTTTCTCTTTCTTGTAAATAGGGTAGGCAAAACCACCATGTGTAATTTAAAAATACCATTCTTATGAATTCCAGCTAAAGAGATAGAGCTGTGTGGAGGAAGAAAAGGGGGAAAAAGAGAGACTAAAATACACACCCATATATGGCTTCATCTTCAGCACTAGGGCGAAGAAAAGTTCTTGGGGCAGCTTTTGGTTGAGAAGCTATGGATTAAAAAACATTTATCTTTATCAACCTGGACTAACAGGACTTTGTCTATAAATATTAATATGACAAAATCCACAAACATTTTTCAAGTCTCTACCTTATACTATATGTATGTCATCACTCAAACAAAAATAAGTTTTTAAAATAAAGTTTAAGTTTGAAGCATTAGTAGGTACCAATGATTTCTCAAAATAAGAGAGATGAACCTCCAAAATGCAAGGTGCATAATCACATGCACAGAAGATGGCATTTTGTACAACTCAAAAAAAATCACATAAATAATGCTATTTTTTTTAAGATTTTTTTTTTTAAATTTATGCATACAAGCTGGGGTACGGGCCAGAGGCGTGGAGCAGTGAGAAGGTTCACCAGAGACAGAGTGGGTAGCAGAACAGGCAGATTGACCAAAATACACTGCTGAGGGGAGCAGCGGGTGAGGCAGGAGAGGTCTGCCGCGCCATGTGGGAATCTCCCAGGCTGGGCATCGAACTTGCATTGCCGCTGCCGACAGCTCCACAGCGTAGCGCTTAACCGCTAGGACACCAGGGAGGCCCAATAATGCTACTTTTTTAAAGTGCAATGGTTATGCAGGTAAAATCATGATGATAATTGCAGGGTGGTAAGGGCAAGGTTAGGATGGGGTGGTGTGCTAAGTGCATATTTATCAATTATTTTCCTATCTTAATCGCAGTGACACTGGTTTATAACACTACATAGGGCTGGAGGTGTAGGACTGCATCCTTCAGGTGGATGTTACAACACCACACCACACCCACCATGTATTTAACCTTTGTTCTAGGTTTCTGGGAGGATGCTCCTAAGACCCTAGAAATTTCTTTTGTATGCTAGTAATGACTGGTGCCTAGGAAGGGACACCAGAGAGACCAAGGCATGATTAGGGTTAGAATTTTCAACCACCCTTCCCCAAAACTCTGAAGAGTAGATGATGGAGATTGAGCTCAGTCACCAAAGGTCAATAATTTTATGGTGCCTGCACAGTGAGAATTTCATAAAACCCCGAACCAAGTTCAGAGAGGTTTTGGGTTTTAGACATATTGAGGTGCTGGGAGGGTCACACACCTTGAGAACACATGAAAGCTCTATGCCCCTTCCCCATGCCTTGCTCTTCCTTTGGTTATTCATAAATTGAATCCTTAAAAAAAAAAAACAAAAAAACTGGTACAGTAAGTAAAATATTTTCTTTACTTACTGTTGAGTTCTACAAGCCATCCAAACAAATAATTAAAGCGAGAAAGAATAATTAAACCCCAGATTTACATCTGATTGGTCAGAAGCACAGGAGGTGACCTGGGCCTGGTATCTGAAGTGGCAGGATGGGGAGGGGGGCTTCTGGGTAGTCAGTGTCAGTCAGAAGTGAACTGAATTGTAGGCCACCCAGTTGGTGTATGAAAAATTCTAGAACTGATTATTGGGTAGAAGAAAAACCCCATTCATTTGATGCCAAGAGTGTTATGAGTAGAAACATTTCACGTTCGATCAGGAATGGGAAGCAAAAGGACACCAACTAATTGAATATAACAAAATGGGTCCCACTTATTGGCATATAAAAATTTTCACTATCAAAAGAAAACCAGTAGTCCCTCCTCTATACATAAGAATTTTAAAAATAACTTCGTAGACTCCTTCCAGCCAGCCTCCAAAATTACCAAGTACAGATTCCTCAACACAGCTATTTAACATGCACCTCACCTGGGGGTTCCTCTTGGTATCGGGGTTCCTTGCTGGTCTCTGTGCCAACTGCAGTGGCAATGTCCCCAGTGGACTTGAATGGAGTGGGTGTGGCGCCCATCCTGGACCATCTGTCCTCTCTTGAACTTAAGCACACATCACGTTAATGTCTCACAATGTAACAGACTCACAAATAGGCATGTGTGTGTGGGACAGCGAGGTGCGCAAGGGGAAATACACATCAGCTTACTTTGGCCTTTCCTTCAGCTTTTCATTTGAAGAATGGTGATCGTAGTCGGAATGCTGCTGCTGTCTCTCCTCTGGAGAAAACGATCGGTTTGAATCTATTTCTGAAATATCTGGTTTCAGAAATAAGAAAAGACTTCTTAATAAAATATTTAAGACCTGCACCAGAAATTATACTCTCCTCCGGGTAAGAAACATGGGAAATGGAAGAGAAGCTGACAGTAAAAGTGCTATTAGTCTAATTGTCTTCCCTTGGAAAAAAATCCGATCATTTGAAGGGAAAGGCATGAATTAATAAAGAGGAAGTCAAATTCAAAATTTTAGGTTCTTCTTTCCCCACACTTTCCAACAACACTGCTACTAAGATTCAGAATGGATTACTGGATCCTCTATGTATATGCTCATACTTATCACACAATTAGTGCTTCCCAAACTTTTTTTTTTTAAAGATTAACTTATTTATACACACAAGCTGGGGTATAGGCCAGAGGTGGAGGGCTGTGAGAGGGTTCACCTGAGACAGAGTGGGGAGCAGAACAGGCAGATAGACCGAAGTACACTGCTGAGGGGAGCAGCGGGCGAGGCAGGGGAGGTCTGCCGCGCCATGTGGGAATCTCTCCAGCCAGGCGTCGAACTCGCGTCGCCCCTGCCGACAGCTCCACAGCACAGGGCTTAACCGCTGCGCCACCAGGGAGGCCCCAGTGCTTCTCAAACTTTAATGTTTGGACAAACCATGGGAAATGTTAGAATACAGTTGTTCTGGAGTGGGGTCTGAGATTCTGCAGTTCTGTCACGCTCCCAGGTGATACTGAGACTGTGGGTGGACTGAGAACCTCACTATAAATAGCAAGGAAATAAATTATAAGCTCTAGACACACTGGATTATTTCTCATGCTCTTTTCATTTACCTGCACTGTACACATAGCAGTAACCAACTAATTATATTTTTGATGTCATGGAAATTAAACTAGGTTTTAAAACATCATTCTTTTCAAAACCAACCAATTCCTTAAACTTTGATGAGTCAGCACAGATGACCTCTTGGTTCTCACTCTCCGCTTCCTTGCAGGGTATTTCAGTAAATCCACCTTTTCTGTTCTCCAGAAAGGCAAATAGAGAGAGATAAAACTTTGTGAAGTTAATCTCTTCTAACTATTCTGCACAAAAGCAATACTAGACAGTTAATAGGAAATATCATGAGTAGTTATTCTTATTGGCGATTTTTCCGGATTTCACTAGGCCAATTATTTTAGGTATAATTCATATGCAACCACTGAATACAGCTTCACGAAAGAGAAGATGTGACACATTGCTCAGCAATGAATACCACAATTTTCAATCAACTTGGTTATTACAGTGTCTACGTGTTTTAGCTATCATCTATATTGCCTTCTCTGGAAATAGCAATAACCTCTTAAAATAACCATATGAGGGCCTCCCTGGTGGCACAACAGGTTAAGTCGCAGCACTGTGAAGCTATCCAGAGCCACTGCAGCACGAGTTCGATACCCGGCCAGCGAACTTCCCAAATGGCGCAGCAGACCTCTCCTGCCTTGCCCGCTGCTCCCCTCAGCAGTGTATTTCTGATCTGCCTGTTCTGCTCCTCACTCTGTCTCTGGTGAACCCTCTCATCACCCCCACACACACACACCTCTGGCCTGCACCCCAGCTCGTATGCATAATAAATAAAGTGTAAGAAATTGTAAGAAAGAGCAATTTAAAAATGTTTTGTAGATAATTTTTTGAACCCCTTATATATACATTTTTTACTAACAAGTCTTAGTTTAGTGGCCTAGAGTCCACCGAGACTCTAATTTACAAGTGAGGAGAAAGCTGAAATTTCAAATTTCAACTCCAACAGACACTTTGATAAGAAAATAACAAACACTTATCTTTTGGAATCATAATTTAGAAGAGAAACTTTTTTTGGAAATTTAACTGCTGGCTCGCTGGATGACTATGCTAACTAGAGATGAGAATGTGGACTGCAACAGCCTTCCTTATTTCCAGCTAAATTCACAGCCTCCTCTCTCTTTACCTTCTATTTCGGAGTCACTGTCATTTAACGATGGGATGTTGATGAGCGTCTGCTTGCTGTCTCTCAACACCACTAGCTGGAGTTTTCCCCTTGACTTTTCTATCAGTTTTCGAGCATCCGTTAAAGACATATTCTCAGTTACAGTTCCATTTATCTGTGTTTATAAAAAATGAAAATGTTATATATGACACAGCTATTCATAGCAAAACAAAAAATTCTTATTTTCCCTTTCTAAAATTTAAGGGTATCATATAATCAGTCAAACAGACAGGTTTAGGATGACTACCTGAATAAAAGTGAATTATTCTTTAAATTAAATATAACCCTCTGTGCTTGGATCCCAAATACTGGCGTGAGAGATCTGTAGTGTACTTAAGTTACTCTGTTAATTTATTTAACTTCCAAGCTCAAGAAGATGGCTTGGTTTACCACTAGAACGTGTTTCTTGACCGGAGAGGTTTACAAAAACTATTAAATATTCAGCATTCATATACCACCAACTCTCTCTCTCATCTTTCCTTAGTTTAGAGAATAGGAGCTTAACCATTAAATAAACTAAGAAGAAAAAATATTCATTAACATCTTAAAAACAAACAAACAAAAACACTAACATCTACTACAAATCTCTAAGTTTGGCTTTTCTATAAAACGTTCTCACTCGGCTGATTATCCCAGCCTCTGTCTTACTGGTGACGACCCTTCCAACAGTTTGACTCTGTGGCACTGGCATACAGCCTACAAGCCAAGCACGAAAGCATTGCTCTCTGATTGTCCTTTGCCCTGGTCCACCCACCTTGAGAATGATGTCCCCTTCGTGCAAGTTGCCATCTTTAGTTGCCAGACCGGTTCTGGTCATTTCCTTTATGAAGATCTGACTCCCCAGCCTGAGGCCATACTCTAAGAGAAAAACACAGAAACATACATATTTCACCAATCTGTTCTGAAAATGTAATCTGGTTTTAGGGTTATTTCAAAATATTTATGTAAGGTTAATTTTGCATGTGGAACACTTTAAGACAACAGGTCTGGATACAACAAAAAAGTCAATGTCATAAAAAAAGAAGCAGAGGAACTGTTCTTGATAAAAAGACAACTGAAAACCAAATGCAGTGCATGAACTTTCCCCAGATCGATGATCCAACATGGGGTAGAGGTGGGGATGGGTTATAAGTCTGAGCAACTTCAAAAGGAATGTACTATATTAAAAGGGATATTCATGTTAATTTTCTTAAGTGTGATAATGGCACTATAGTTATGCAAGAGAATGCTCTTATCCTAGGAAAATATATCTGCCTAAATATTTAGTGGTAAAAGGTCACATTGCCTATAATTTACAAGTTGTTCCCAAAACCCATGTGGGGATGGGATTTGGGGGAGAGGGAAAAAAGGAATCAGGAAGGAAGAAGAGAAAGCAAACTTTACAAAATGTTAACAACTGGTAAAACTAGGTGAAGGCTAGATGTATTTGCTATAAAATTAACATTTTTCAAAATAAAATGTTGGGGGAAAAAAAGCAGTTCAGTTTATCTTAATAAGCTTGTTCTGCTGACAATGCAGCTGCCCACAGGAAGACACTGCTAGTAGCACAACCTTCAACTGTAACAATGTAGACTGTTTGGCATTAAAAAAAAATACAGTGTGTGTAGAAAGAGTAAATAAGTCAGGCAGAATGATAAAGCATTTAACCAAAGCCAGCATAGCTTTTGGAGGTTTGGACTTTGACTTTCTTTTTAAGAAAAAAAAAAACACTGAATTTACAAATACTATATTTAATATATATGTAATATAAAAATATTTTAAATACTAGTAGCACTTTTGATTTTACTTATTAAATCCATAGAAAATGTATATTTGAAGGATGACTGGATGATTTTAAAAAGTTCACTCAATCTAGCAGGTTTTAAAAGAGGCACAAATTTTATTAGAGTTGTTCAGGACTGAAAATCTTGTAGTTATAAAACAAACTAATTGTCTACTGTTTAGAAAAGTCATAAAGTAGATTTAAAGATGTTTTACCGACAACAGTAAGATCAGATCTTACACAATGAGTAAATGTCGAGGTCTACCCCCATCAACTTTAGGAAGCCGATGCTTAAGAAAGAGTAAGGGCAAGTTTACATCTTTCCAGGATGGCAATACCCTACTGGCCTAACAATCTCACAGTTCAGGAAAGAAGGTGAAGACAACCTTGAGCGCTAACTTCTCTCTCACATATCAACAATTCCTCTAAACTCTTAAAAACTGCAGTCTTATAAGCTTGTAATTAGATTTTTTTTTTAGTCTTTAGTAGACATCTCTTAAACAAAGAAAAAAATCAGTTGACCAGTTTCTAAGACATTTACCAGCAAAGTTATTTGGTGTCCATGAAATACAATAGCAAGCCAAATGAAAGGGTCACCATTTTCTTGATCAAAGTAGATCTTGCCCAGTCAGATTTCTTAAAAGATAGTTTGATACACCTCTAGCCAGTGATAGTAAAATAGCCTCAGAAAAGGATAAGCCCCTTTTCCTTTTAACAGTATTACTTAGACCAGGCATGACTTGGGTAGTCTCTTAGGACAATGTCTTTAATTTTTGTGTCATAACCAGTTAGGGAGTCCTGAAATCAAATTAATGAGTTGTAATCATCACTTTTAAATTTAATGTAATAGAACTTCTCAGAATGCATCACAGAGTAAGTACTTTCCATGAAATATGTGTTTAGGTTTTTGATATTTAAGTACATTTATGACTGCAAGATGTGGTTCTTTCTGTAGCAGAAGGAGACGAGGAAGAAGTGGGGGAAAGAGGAAGAAAGTGAGGAGGGGAAGTACCTGTAAGCATTGCCTTAGGTAACTCACTGTGGGTGTATGTCCTCTTGAATGGGCATCAGACCTCTCTAAAGGAGGTCTCATACCAAATCATCTTTCTCAAAATTTCTCAATCAGGAAGCAGAATGGCTTTTACCCTGCAATTCTTTGGGGCTAATAAATTAATATATCATTATCGATGGTTATAAAGACTTACAGAGTCCTATAACCTCCTAAGATGCACCTTTCTCAGAGCAAGTGCAATCCTAACTTTCACCTTTATTTTGTGGAACTCGTTTCCAGATACCTCATTCCTTACCTCTTTGCATGATTCTTCAGTTATTTCAACAGGGACCTTGCTCTGTAACTCAACTCTTTATTCTCCTCTAGAAACACTAGAGGAAACAAATCTGCTCATCTGATAAGCTATTTAAATTATAATTCCGAACCTAAAAAAGCAAGTCACCTTTCACTTTGCATTCTTACGTGTTCTTAAGTCTCTTTTCCTCTTGGAAGGAGAACAATTCAAAACCAAAAGGAGATAAAAGATACATTACAAAGAATTTAAAATCAGAAGCCAAGAGTCAATGTAAGGAATAATTCACACTGGGCTCTAAAGCCCTGTTCACTCTCCTCCTTGTCTCCTTTCCTCTCTTTCTAGGAGATAGTTTGAACTCTAGCTCCTCCATTTACTTACTAGCTTAAAAATGCAGGTGGGATGCATTCACTGTCTCTGACTTTCAGAATTCCCACCTATAAACTTCAAATACTACTGGCTTCCGAAATGTTGAGTGTGGTAAAGTGTGCACAGGTACTCAGAGAATATATGCACAGCACAGCCCAGACCAGAGTCATCTCATCCAGGGGCACACAAACCTCTCTGCGCCTTAGTCTTCCTACCCGTAAGATAGGAATATGTCTCCTACCTGTCGCACAGGTTTCTGGTGAGGATTAAGTGAGACTATTTACTGAGTACAGGCCCTGGCACAGAGCAAAATTCAATCAAGATGGGCTAGAGTGGGCCTCCCTGGTGGCGCAGCGGTTGAGTGCTGCGCTGTGGAGCTGTCGGCAGCACGCGATGAGGGTTCAATGCCCAGCCAGGGAGTTTCCCACATGGTGCTGCAGACCTCTCCTGCCTCACCTGCTGCTCCCCTCAGCAGTGTATTTCTGATCTGCCTGTTCTGCTCCCCACTCTGTCTCTGGAGGACTCTCTCGCCGCCCCTTGCCTCTGGCCTGTACCCCAGCTTGTATGTATTAATAAATAAATCTTTAAAAAAAAAAAAAAAAGATTGGCTGGAGAACTGTTCACTGGTATGGTCATCAATTTAAGATGCCCAGGCCCACCAGGAGAGCTTGTTAACACACAGACTCCAGTGGGGCCTGAGACTGTATCTCTAACGGTGGTACTTATGCTGCTTGTGCAACCACTGGCCTAGCATTTAAGTCCAAATTTCTGCAGCCTATGCAAGTTCATTGTGGAAGTCCATAAACTTTTCTGCCCCTGTTTCCTTGTCCATCAAATCAAGAGGTAAGAGTAAGTCCCCACGAGGCAGTTTGAGGATGAAAATGAGCTAATCCACATAGAATATTTAGGTCAATGTTTGGCGCATAGAAAATCCCGGATAAGAGTCAGCTATTATGACTGTAAGTGTGCTTTCCTTCACCAAGTATGACTACCTTCATTTGCTTTGCTCTTCATCAGAAGGACTCCGATGGGCCTGTCTGGGTCCGACTGGCCGGCATGGCCCGGCCGCCCCCTCGGCTCGGGGCTGGGGCTGCGGGAGTGGAGGTGCTCACTACTGCGGCTCCGGGACCCCTCATACCGGGCATGGTGCTGGGCCCTGCGGCCATACTCCACCTCCGGGCTGTAGGCCCGATCATAAGCCGGGTCATAGTCGATGCTCCGGCCCCGGCTGCGCTCTCGGGCTCGCCCGTAGTCATCGTGGTCCAGGCCCCGCTCCAAGCTCCGGCCGCGAATACGCTCTCGGTAGTCGTCATGGTCGAGGCCCCGCTCCAGGCTCCTGCCGCGGCTGCCGGAGGGTCCAGGCCGCGATCTCCCTCTCTCCGGGCTCTCGTCCCAGCTGCGGCTCCTCTCGCCGTGGCTGCTGCGCCGGCTCCTCCCGCTGTATCCGCTGTGTGCACTTCTGCAGTCAAACTCATCCATCACCTCAAAAGCCCGGTCATCTTCATCCACAGGAGGGTTGCCCTGCGGCGGGGCCACCTGGACCTTCCGGGGTCTCTTGACCACCTGTCACCAAAACAAACACAGTGGCGATGCAGGACAATCAAAATCAAACGCAGAGTATTTAGTGGCTAAGAACCCTGTTCTCATTCTAATACAATTGCCTGTACCTCACAACACCCAAATTGGGGTTCTTCCTCTGAAAACCAGGGCAGCAAATACCGCACTGAGTTGAGAGTAAATTAAGACAATGAGTATTAAGGTTTGAGCACAGTGCCTCCCAGCAAGCCAATAACAAGAGTACCCCACTAAACATCCTCCTATTCAGGGTACAAAAAGTACCAAGGAACTTAAAAATTACTACGTTATAAAAATGAAAATGCAGGGCCTCCCTGGTAGCGCAGCGGTTAAGCGCTGCACTGTGGAGCTGTCGGCAGCGTCAAGGCGAGTTCCAAGCCCGGCCAGGGAGATTCCCACATGGAACGGCAGACCTCTCCTGCCTCGCCCGCTGCTCCCCTCAGCAGTCTATGTCCGTTGATCTGCCTGTTCTGCTCCCCACTCTGTCTCTGGTGAACCCTCTTGCCACCCCACGCCTCTGGCCTGTACCCCAGGCTGTATGCAAAAATAAACAAATCTTTAAAAAAAAAAATGAAAATGCAGAAAGTGAAACATTCTATATACAACCCCTAGTTTCTTCCAAAAGTCAATGTTATTGAAAAGGAAGATGGGGGGAGAGGGAGGAGGAAAGCTTCCTTCTAGATGAAAAGAAACTAAAGAGATAAGAACCAATGAGTAGACTTTGATTTGATCCTGGGTGGGGAAGGAAAAAGAGTCTATCAAAGACACCTGGGGATATGGGTTGGATATTAGGTGATATTTTTAAATTATTATTAATTTTCTGAGATAGAATAATATAGTATAGCTAGGTTGAAATATGTCCTTATCTAGGATACACACGCTGAAGCAGGGTTGAAATGCAGAGTCCACAACTTCCCTTCACATTGTTCACTAAACAGTTATTTATATACAGAGAAAGATCAAGGAAAGAAGGGAGAATATTAACATTATAGAAGATACATGTGTTTATTACACTAATTTTTGAATTTTTCTTTCTGTTTGAAAATCTTCATAATGTGAAGTTAAAAACAATTAAACACCACATAGTCCATCTTCCATCACTGTCCTTAAACACACCGTATTCCAGTTCTTCTTTGTGTGTCCACTTGTCCTTGCAGCTTTGACTGGCTCCCTGGCTAAATGACATCTGCCTCACAGCTGCTTCTCAACCAGTGTATGCTGAATGAAACAGTGAGTGGACACGAAAATGGATGCTACAGACTGTTACTGTCTCTGAGGAAATTCTATTAAGATTTATGTTCTTTAGGTCTTTACAAATGAGGTTTTAATGGTGAAACTGTTTTTCTAAACTAATGCTGTTTTACCTGTGATCTCAATCTAGGTAATGCTCTTAGGGAATAATTGTCTAAAATGACTCTGAAGGCAAACTCAGTCAGATCAGAGATTCATTGGTCTTAAGAAGTTAGGAGGAAGAGGAAAAGAAAGAGAATAATGTATTACTTACATATATCTTTATATCAAAACATTACCCACTAAAAGTAGTGGCCCACAGATTACGCAATTCTGTCAAGTGATTAAAAGCAAGTGGTAATTTTCTTATTGGCACAAAAACAACATGCCATCAAGGCGAGCTGGAAGCAAACCCGGCACTTACAATAGCAGCGATCTTCCCAGTATTTCTCAGCTGCTGAACTGCAAATGAATGGAGCACATTTTCCATGGAGGTGCCATTAACCATGACCACTCTGTCATTTTCTCTGAAAAGAACAAATAAAAAATAATACTGAACACTCCCATCTATTCACTGTAAATCATTTACTTAGGAACAAATAGAAACAGCAAATGGCCCTGAAATGTTTTTGAAGGACTGTGTGTTGACTCCCCAAGTTTACTCAGCCATCCCAGTTGAGCTCTTCTGAGGAAGGAACCCAGGAGCCACTCAGCACATTTTTGACAGCGGCTACTGGAAACCAGCAAAAGAGAAGGACCCAAACCACAGGGTATTGTAGGAGACCATAGCAATGAGGTCTGGGCATAAAAGAAATTCAGCATCAGATCCTCCTCACCTGACATGCACCGTGGGCTTCAGGAAGTCTGGTGCAAACACACCGGAGTAAGTATATTTCTACCTGTACTTTTTTTGAAAGGGAAAAGCTTGCTTGAGATTTCGTGAAGAAATTTGGGGTTCACAGTACTATCATACTTTATCTCATCCCCAAAACTATTTACAGTTTGACATTGCACTCTATGTGAAACGCTACTAATTTGGATAGAAACTTGAAATATCAGAAGAACCTCAGCTTTCGAGCCAGCTGGTCAAGCAGTCTTAGTCTGCCCTGAGAAATTATTCTGGGGGAACTCAGGCATGTATCATTTAAAAAGGCATTATCTCTTCAGACCAGAAGGCTAGCAATTGGAAAACCCATGTTTTCATGTAGAGAATTTCGCCAGTTTCTACAACCCTCTCGTAAATCAGGTAATCATTAAATCAGAATGTCCTCATTAAATTCTTAATGATTTTACATTAAAATAAACATTAAGAGTGTTGAGTAGGCATTGGGGGTGAAGGAATGGGGAGTGAAGCAAGTCAATTTTATACGCCATATTCAGAGATGATTCCCAAGCCCAGGATTGATAGTTATGACAGTCTTAACTATCTCCCAATGGAAAAGATTGTTAAAACACAGTGTGTCATGGTCTCAAATGCCACTGAAGACACTTCTATATGTAAAAGTTGTTTTGGTTTTTTTTTAATGAATTTTTTTTTAAATTTCAAAAGTGAACACCACCCAAAGGACCCCATCTTGGGCCCAACAGTGGGGAGGGCAGGAGCTGGTGGTGGGGAGGGCAGGAGCTGGGGGTAGAGAAGAAGGACACTCACTGAAGCAGCCCATCGGCGGGCCCACCTTGGAGCACATCAGAAATGACGATTGATGTTTCTCCATTTTCAAAGTGGGGGTTGTCTCTACCTCCGGATACCGCAATTCCAAATCCTCTTTCAGGATGCTGTTCATTGGTGGTGAGAGAAAAGTACAAAAATCCTTCCATATAAGGTTTTCAGGATTTATTACAAGCACTCAATAAAATAAAAGTCAAGTCAATAACCAGAGACAGTTCAGGAACAGAGGGCTTATAGAAACAAATGAGAAGCAAAATAAAGCCTTATCTCGGTTAGCTGACAGGTTTATAAAGGGAAATTCCTTATCTAACAGAAACAGCCTTGTAAAGTCTGAAAAAGATTAATAGCACAGACTGGAGTGATCAGCAGAAGCTGGCAGGGGGTGGAAAATAATGACTTCTGTCCAAATTGGATATGTTATTCTAATCACGAATTGCGCCTGTCCTTGGCATGCTGGCCTAAACTGGAAAGCCTCAGATACAACTGACTCTGTTCTAAATCCGTATTTTTAAAATATAACTTTAACTTCAAGTTACATGAGTTGGTGGATTTGTTTTAATATAGGGCAAAAGAGAAATAATTGAATTTTAACGCCAAAATATTAAATCTGAACACAAATTTAGTGTTCATTGGTGGTAAGTGAACCTTACTCATGGAACAGAAAGGGGTGGAGCTGATGTTTATTAGGCAACATTATTGGCTAAACCCATTGTCCTGGAAGCTATTTATAGTATCTCATTTAATCAGAGGGAGAAATGCCTGTGAGATGACTTTAAAACTTAAGTAAAATAGGGCCTTTTTGGTGGTGCAAGGGGTTAAGTCTCAGCCTATGAAGCTATCAGAAACCACTGCAACATGAATTCGATCCCCAGCCAGGGAGATTCCCACATGGCACAGCAGATCTTTCCTGTCTTGCCCGCTGCTCCCCTCAGCAGTATATTTCAGTCAGTCGACCTCTTCTGCTCCCCACTTTGTCTCTGGTGAATCCTCTCACCACCCCATACCTCTGGCCTACACTCCAGCTCTTGTATGCATAAATAAATAAATCTTAAAAAAAAAAAAAAACTTAAGTAAAATACATTATATGTAGTATTTAATCCCATAGGGGTGGGGGACTTTTTTGTGATTAATGCAACACCTTTTGGTATATTAGGAATGGGATAAAGAATATAGCCCATATCGCCTAAAGCAATGCTTTTAAATTAAGTTTGTACTTAAAACTCACTGAGGGAGTAATATAATACATGTGATGTAATTAAAATGATAAAAGTTATAGAAGCTACTTCAATGTCCTTAAACAGTCTATTCTGCTCCATTTCCACTATCTGTTCTGTCTGAAAAATAGGTAAAGGCACTAAATTAACTTCTAAAATTTTCTACATTTTAAGACTATACCAAATACTAAAGTAGCATGCAAATCTTTGTGTACATGGTAATTACTGCCAGATATAACCTACAGTCATCAACCACCTCAAAGGGGAAAAAAATGTGTTTAGGAAAAATAAATAAGATCCATGACTATAAATTCAAGAACATGACTATCGCATAAACGTAATGTGAAAACACTCACCCTTTGTATGGTCACAGTGTATTGCTCCCATATCAGTTCTTCCATGCCTGGGGCCTGTTTTAAAACAAGCAAAACCAACTTGGTTAAAACACATCAATGCTAGAAATAAAACTATAATTCAAAATACCCCAATATAAAGTCTAACTCACATATTCGACATACAAATGAGTTGATATTTTTTAGGAATGTTAAGTTACATACTCTCTTTTTCTTTCCTTTTTTCTTTAAGCTATATATTTTCCAACATACTCTCCTTCAATAAATGGTAGTCTGAACAAGACTGGAAAATTCATGAAATCACAGTGAGAGATATACCCTTAAAAATGAAGTATCAAGTTGTGAGTCCTTTTACTATCACCACTGCAAAACACTGTCATAATAAATTCCCTTTTTAAAAAATCTGGATATTTTCAAACATACTTTTTTTTTTAACCACTCTCCACTTCCTGTCAAAGTTGACCTTCAAAGCAAGGCACCTGTGACTTTATCACAGACAGTGTCCAGTGTGTAATCTGTAGGATCCCTTTTCTCCACCTGTATCTCACACATCTCTCTTTGTGTGGAAGAAAATGCCTGCATAAAACAACCACCAGAGCTTCACTTGATGACAATATTCCAAAATGGACGCTTGGAAAATTTGAAAATAGAGGATATCATTTAAAAAATAATAATAATCCATTAAGTGCAGGTTACCTTTAAAGGGAAATCCTCAAAAGCTAGAAAGTTCAAAGAAGCTCAAAGTCAGAGAGAAAAGCCAGCTCTGGCTGAGGCATTTAAACATGAGGCTGGGCAGAGAGAAAAACTGGGATCCAAAAATGTGGCGATTGGGTCAGAGTGGCTACACTAGGGGGGGACAAAGAAGCCACCACACAGTTGGAAACAACAGAGACATCTACATCATCCTTGGCTCTGAGTAGAGTGGAAATAATTAAAAGTATCCCCATGAAGAGTTCCAATAAACAGACAAGTACTCACACAGGTTAGGTGGGTACTAAGCACACAGCTGAGGTGGGTGCTAAGGATGTTGCTACTCCCCTGAGAAACACTTTCACTTAAAATGGTTATGCATTGGTAGCACCATCCACATACATGGAGGGAAATGCCAGAACTTTCCAAGGAACACACTAAACCACAGGCTTCAAAGAATGCCCCTGAACAAGAGTTCATAATTTAAATACATACATGCTAATACAAGTCACCACGAGTGAGAGCCAGAAGGGACAAAAACTGCAGAATCAATGACTGTAAATATTGAAAATATGTCCTAAACCAAAAAAGTACATATATTATGTATCATCTGCTAATCATAAGGAATTAAAAGGGGAAACTGAAGGTATAATAGAAAAACAAGAGACCACAAAAACATGACAGATCAAACCTAATAAAAGGCAAACTAAGTTTATAGAAATGAAAAGATGATGACTGAAATTAGATAAATAATGAAGTAAACCACATACTATACACCATGGAGAACAATAATTAATGAACTGGAAGACAGAGTGGGAAATATCAAAGAGAAGTTAAGAGGTCTCACAGAGTGCCTACTTAGATTTCCCGAAAGAGATAAGAGTACGGGAAAAGTACAATACTCGAAGATATAAAGACTTCTCCAGAAGCTTTTCCAGGTTCAGGAATCACAATACATCACCAACAGGGTGAATTTTTAAAACAAACAAACAAAAAAAAATGTTTAAACACATAGGGATACTACTGTAGAGAAAGATACAGAGCCTCAAATAGATTGGTTACAAAAGATACCAATCTGAATGACAGCCAACTTCTCAGCATCAATAATGGAAGCCTAAAGTCAATAGAATAATATCCTTAAAACATAGCTGTTTATTTAGAGGGTCGGAAAGACATTTTTTAGAAAAATAAAAAATGTGGGACAGATTATCACAGATAAGCAATAAAAGAATTTCCAAATGGGAAATTTAGGAAAGAAGGAAAATAATCCCAGAAAGAAGACCTAAGACACAATAAGGAATGTAAGCCTGAACACCTATCGGCTATCTGCAACTATAGTAATAAAGTATAATTTCTGAGAGTTCAAAAAACATAGGCTAGAGATAAAGCACTGAGCAACACAGTATAAAATCTAGAAACACTTTATCATGATTAATTTATTCTAAATATTTTTATTCAAGGGTAGAGTGAAGGTATTAACTTTAAAGTTTATTGAGCTAAAACTTTGTTAAATTTTCTATGTAGCTATTACTTAGAAAATAGTAAAAGTTAGAAAACACAACTTCCAAAACATCAGAAGAAAGATTAAAATGAAAAAGCAAAAATCAATCCAATAGAAGGTAAAGGAGAACAAAAAGGGAAATTTTAAATCAAAGTTGCATTTCTACACTAATACTAATAGGAGATAAAGAAGAATTGAAACATGCCCAGATAATGTACTACTTTTTCCCCTGCTACCAAACGCTTAGGAGCGGGGAGAATGAAGCTCAGCATAAAAATAGATTTTATTGACTGACATATTAGAGCAGATCATTTATTCCCTTTGGCAGAAGGGGGTTTTAAAAAACAATTTTGTTTGTATAGAAGAAAGGCCAATCATATAGCTGACTCTGTAGTAGTTTTAGTGAAAAAGTGAGGTTTCATGAAAATTGAATATACTTAACACCACTGTACTGTACACTTAAGAATGGGAGGTTTTATATTCATTTTTTTTTAACCTTGATGGGGAAAAAGGCAAACAAAACTAACACTATCTATGGGCATATGTATGGTGTGTGATAAAACTAAGAAGAAAAAGCAAGGGAATGAAAATCACAAAATTCAAGATGAAATGACCTGGAATGAGGCAGAGGACTGAGATACAAAGGTCCTTATGTCCATTTCAATGAAGGTCCATGGATATGTGTGATGGGTTTGTGGGTATTTGTTCTGTAATTATGCTTTATGATTTAGACACCTCATTCTTTTATGTACCATACATTTCATAAGGTAAAAAATAGGGGTGCATATAAGTGAACATCAAGGACCACCTTACTCCTGGCCCAGGACCTTTTACCGAAAGAATGTTGTTAATGCAGTACAGATTTTACAAAGCAGAGAGAGGACAAAGCAGAAAATGGTAGAAATAATTTGAGAGGTGTGGGAAGGCAAGAAGGCAGGTGGGAGAGAACCTGGTTAGCTGGGGGAGCAGGGTGTACAGAAGACCCCAAGCCTCCTGTTGACCCCACCAGTCAATATTCCACACAGTAGGATCCTCAGGTTGCTTTTACCACTGGATCCTCCTCCCTTTCACTTTCTATGTTAGCAGAGTGAATAACAATCCCCTGGATGTTATAATCATACAATAGGAAATTTAAAAGTGAGCTCATTTTTCTAAATAAATAAAAAGCTTTGTGCTAACAGTAAGGTATTCAAATGATGAACGAAGAGGAAAGGACAAAAACAGTTCTTTGATCTATGGTTTAAAGAATATCCTCTAGTTGTTATAGTTTCTTTCCTTTTAAAAATACTAAGTCCTTTATTTTACATAAAGCATATGGAAACACATTTAAAAACCAACCAGAAGGCAAATGCCAAGTCTTTATTGTCCCAACTCCACCCAAAAGCAAGTTATATACTTTGTCCACAATTGCAGCTTCCAAGTGGTGGAGATCAGAGTTAAAGTTAAAGCTTAACCAAAATCTGCCCATAAGGGACATATCTGATCAAACTCCAAAGCCATAAAATAAGAAATCATACAAACAATAACAGGAAAAAAAGAATATGTGAACATATTTTCACATAATTTAGAAGCCTGCACATAAAGAATAAGAATACAGATTTCCACAGTATAAGGAAATAAAGTTTTGCCTCAAAACAAGAAATTCCCAAATACAATCACCTTATTCGAGGGAGTATATTAAGCTAGAAGCCAGGGACAGTATATTAAGCTAGAACTCAGCAAGCCAAACTGTGCTGGCTGATTTCCAGTGCATGGAAAAAACAGCTCTTGATCCCTAAATCTTCTGAGAGGCGGTTCATCTCATAGCTAAAAGTATTAACAAAAAAAAAAAAAATACAACCTGCATCTCACAATTTGTTATTACTGAAAGCTGCCAGAAGCACAAATAAATCCAAAGAGAAAAGCGTCTCTGTGAGAAGGGTTTTGCTCCCCTCCCTTCTTCCTACAAAGAAAGACTGGGGTTGTGGGTAAAGGGACTCACATGGTCTTTCAATAGTCCCAACTTTTTAACAGCCTGGATCCACATCCTCTGGAGGGCCTGAGCAGTCTTCATGGCCTCTGGAGATTAATCAGCCAGGCCACTGCCTACATCCCAGGCCGCTCACCCATTGCCATCACTCCACGTGGTTACGTAAGGCAGATACAATAGTGGCCCACATTCCCAGCAAATCCTGTTGTCATCTCACAGAGAGACACATCCATACAGCAGGCATGCCAAACCCTTTGAAAAGAGCCACTTGTGAGGGGGGAGAAAAGCAGTCTGGATTTGTACTACTTTAAGAGCTATCTGTTCCTCCCTCTCCCCCGTAGGAGGGAACTAGAAAATGAAATGTTTGTATAAAATGACTTTACAGACATATGCAGTGATTCAGTATCTAAAGAGAAATTATTAAGAAAGTAGGACAGTCTAGAGGAATACTATGGAATACTATCGAAAAGCATTTACTTATATAGATCCTCACAAACACACACAAGTATAAGCTGGATGAAAATGAACTGGCAATGTTTCAGTTGAGTGGAATTGCTAATGTTACATAGAAATTAAAAGGCATGAAGATAAGATGTCTTACATCTTTGGGATAACTAGGCCTGTACAGCAGCAGAGCCTAAGACTTGAGCACTGTTGTCGCTGCGCCAGTGCTCACTCAGCAGAGTTTTCTCTTAGCTCTAGCTTCTCTCTATAAATTTAGCAGATAAAGGAAGAACAAAGAGTCCTGCTGTTGCTTCTTTATCTTCACCACTGGGAGGTGGGGGGCAGGGGGAGGTTGTTGGTAAAGTAAATTTAAAGTTTCTGAAAATCTACAAAAATTGTATGGTGTTACACTTATGAAAAATATGTTTAAATTTAAGATGCATTTGTATGGGGGTTATTTAGAAAAGAAAAGAATTACTTACATTCAAGTACAGTTTTCCTGCCTTTTTTGAAATGAGTTAAGTGCTTCAGCTTTTGTTTTGCTCTGATTAGTTTTGTTTTGAATGTACTTGTTTTAACTCTTCGCAAAAGAAAAATTTTAGGTATAGTAGAATGAATAATGGAAAGAAGAGCCAAATGAGTTCCAGTTTCAATTTTATCTCCAGCTCTGCAACCCTGAACAAGTAATTTAATCTCTGTTTTCCCAGCTTAAAAGTTAGGTTGGGTGAGAATTAATAATTAGTTAGTGTCCCTGAGTTCTAATACTTCGACCTTCTCAGCTTGGACATTGAGTGTTGCTCCCAGTTTTCCCACACCCTACCTGGTCGCCCACTTTCCCCTTGTGCCCAGTCTTATTTCCTCTCTTTCATCCCATAGAGGTCAATTCTGAAAGAACTCTAATAAAATTCCAGCTTGCTAAAAAATAGAAAAAAAAGTTGTATGGAGTGCCTCAGGTTTGAGAGCTATATTTGGGATTTCTGAAATCTGAATTGGGGGAGCCACTGCTCATTCTTGCTACCAAAGCATGCAGTTTGCAAATCAAGACTGTACTATCCAATTTCCTTGACAGTGAGATGCATAATAAATCTGGAGCACAAGATGGAAAGCATATAGGAAACAACTTAAAGCAGAGGCAAGAACATGAGTTTTAAAGACAAAATCTAGGGTGCAATCCCTGTTCTGTCACTAGTTATGGGGCAAGAGATGATCTGTCCCCTTCATGAAATGGAGATAATACCACCTAGACTTCAGAGGGCCGATGTCAGCAGAAAACAAGGCCAAGTTCTACAAAGTGTATGTGCTGAATTTGAACACGGCTGTGTTCTCTTCTTGGACTCCAAAAGAATAAATTCTTAAGGAATGCTCCAACAGCAATACAGGAGGAGAAATGAAGGAAATTTTGTTTCCAGTTTTACATAAAGAGGCCAAGCAGTACAAAGGAGCCCTATGGGGTGAAGGTGAGCAGGAGGCCAGGGCTCAGCCTGGGCACAGGTAGATTTGTCTACAGTTGGAGAGTCTGAAAACACATACGTATCCCAGAAACAGGAGGAACATATGATATGTGTCCCAGAAACAGGAGACAAGGTGGTTATGGGAACTAGAAAGGAAAGAAGTCACCAGCGTTCAGGAGAGCAACTGGCCCAGGGCCATCACCACTGAAGGCCCAAAACCCCAGAGTTAGCCACAACTGTTCCCACTCTACAAAGAGCTGAAGCCAGACTGTTCACAATGTTAACTATTCTCAGAGAGAGGTTTGGAGCTGGTACCTGACTCTAGATTTGCTTACTTTTCTACAGGCAGAATGTGGCTTGTGCCCCTGCACACACTAAGTCCTTAATAAGTGTCATATAGATAGTGGGAAAGCAGGGAATAAAAGGACAGAGGAAGAAAGCAAGACAGAGGAGCACAAACGGAAAATTTCAAGGTGCTGAGGAAGTTCCAAACAGCAGATCGGAAACTCCGAGACCACCCCAATAAAATGGCTCCTACATCAAGATTCCTCTGGTATTGTTACACTGTGTCCCTTGTGCCACCTTAGAAGGCATCTCAATCCCCTTGGAGAGACAAGTGCAAATAAATGGTCAGGCTCAGGAAGGGTGGGCAAACCACTTCCTACTTCAAGCTGAGAATGGGGCTGTTGTGGGTCCCCTCCCCTCCCCTATGAACTAGGCCTTTTTCTAAGGTCGAGAAGGATTCTGTTCACTGGACACAAGTTTGGAACACCTGTCAAATAAGTAAACAGGAACTACCTTTTCCTAGAGAAGGCAGAAGATAAGCTCGACCCTTACTCTTCCCGAAGTAATTCTGAAATTATAAATCAAGTCCTGGGCTCACCTGTAGTCTTTTCAGAGCTAACCCTTCTTTAAAAAAATTTTTTTTTAATTTTTGCCTAGAAGAACCAGGGTGTAGGCCAGAGGTGCAGAGGGTGAAAGGATTCACTAGAGACCGAGTGGGGAGCATAACACGCAGACTGAAATACAGAGCTGAGGGGAGCAGTGGGCGAGTCAGGAGAAGTCTGCTGCACCATGTGGGTTAGCTCCCTGGCTGGGGATGGAACTCAGGCCATCGTGATAGCGCTGAGACTTAACCCCTAGGCCACCAGGTAGGCCTGCTAACCCTTCTTGATAGCAGTAACTAGTCACCAGAGAATCAAATAATCCCTTATATAATTTTTTGTTTACCAATAAAAATCTTTCTAGTAAGTACTTTACTTTCAGATGTGATTATACAATATTAGCACTAGTTCCTTACCCCTTCCTTCAAAACTCACAAAGGTGAGGGCTGACAGGGAACAATTAAAGCTGGTGGGCACAGCTTACCCCACAGACCTGACCATGGGGCCCAGTCTCAATATGACAGCAGCTAAAGAGAAAAGCTACAGGCGGAAGTTTAAGGAGGGGTTTCTGGGAGGACAGCAGAAGCCACATAATCAGATCCTAGCCCTGTTAATGAAGAAACCAGAGTGACTGAGGTGTTGGGGTTTTTATTTCTTTTTTGCCCCATTGCTCTTTATTTACCTAAGGGAATAAATTCTATTTAAATGTATCACTGTACATTTTAAAAAATAATATGAACTGGGAGAGGAATGGTGGCTGCCTGGGGGCACAGTCTGTAGTTTTGAAAGAAGCTGTGTTGAAATCCAGAAAGCAATGAAGCTAGACTCTGAGACTTCCAGCCAAGAGCACGCCTCTCCCAATTCAACCATGACCTCGAGCACCCACTCAATTCCACTGCTGCTGGGTGAAAACAAGGCTATGTATCAACATCTATTTCACAGGGTGATAAGAGGCAAACTCCCAGGAAAGTATCCTGTAAAATCCAGATCAGTAAACCTTCAGTAGGAGGTGACATCATCTTAAATTGCCCTTACAGCGGCGGCAACATGAGGTGAGGTGAGAGCTCCAACACACTCACTGACAACTGGGTCCAAGCTCAGGTTCCCACACTTTTCAGGCTCTGACCTTGGGCAATTTGCTTGCTGAGGGCTCAGTTGCCTCATCTGTAAAATGGGTCTCAGAGTCCCTACCCCATTATAATCGCTGAGGCCAGAACAAAGCAATGCCTGTCATGAGTGCTGCATAGTGCTCACCGCAGAATGAGCACTCTCTGTCAAGGTGCTCACAGCCAGTATTGCAGCCGCAATGTAGAGGCACCACGCCCAGGTAAGAGCAGCCTTTTTATTTCCCCAGGAAGAGCCATATCATAATTAAAAACTCATCACAGAATTCAGGAGAATTGAAAACATTATGTCCACACACAAACTTGGATGCAACTGTTCATAGCAACATCATAGGCATGTCTCACTTGTGACAGAAGTCTGTACTAAGAAACGTGTCCTCAGGTAATTTTGCCCTGTGTAAATGTCACAGATTGTATTATACAAACTTAGATGCCACAGTCTATTACAGACCTAGGCTGTGTGATTTAGCACATTGGGACCACCATTGTGCATGTGGTTCATTATTGACTAAAATGCCATTAAGCGACACACACTGTATTCGTAATAACAAAAAAGTGGAAACAATCCAAATGTCCATCAATTGATCGATGGGTAAAGATAATGTGATATATCCACATAATGGACTGGTAAAGATAATGTAATATATCCATATAATGGACTGTTATTCAATCATACAAAGGAATGAAGTAGCAATACATGCTACAACATGAATGAACCCTGAAATGAAAATAGGAAGTAAAGAAGCCAGGAGAAAAGGACAAATACTGTAAGATTCCATTTATGTAAAATGTCCAGAAAAGGCAAACCCACAAAGGAAAGTAGATTAGTGGTTGCCTAGGAATAGGGGAGCTTGGGGGATGAGGAGGCATGATGGATGGCTGTTAACGGGTATGGGGTTTCCTGTGGAGGGATGAAAATGTTCTGAAATTGATATGGTATTCGTTGCAGGATTCGCTGACCAAAAATCAACTTGTTGCAAACTTTATTATAGGGTATGTGAATTACATTTCAATTAAACTTAAAAATGTACCATGGATTCTTGTCATCAGAAAGTGGGGATTCTAATACTAGCTCCACCATTTAATTTAGGCAAGTTACTTATCTTTGCCTCAGTTTCCCCCACCTGCGAAGCAGGAACAGTAACAAGACCCATCTCTCTAGTGTTGCAAGAATTTAATCAGGCAGTGTATATACAGAACTCGGAGCAATGCCTGACACATAGTAAATGCTCCATCATTTTCAGCAATTTCTTTTTTGTTTTAATTCTTTTTATTTATTCATTTTTGTGTAGAAGAACTGGGGTGTAGGCCAGACATATGGGGGATGGGAGGATTCACCAGAGACAGAGTGGTGAGCTGAACAGTAAGACTGACTGAGTAAGACTCACTGCTGAGGAGGGCAGCAGGTGAGACAGGAGAGGTCTGCTGCACCATGTAGCTCAGCTCCCTGGTGGGGGATGGACTCGAGCCACAACAGTGATAGTGCTAGGTCACAAGGGAGGCCCAGTTCAGCAATTTCAATCTCAAAAGTTGTTTTTTTTTTCTTCCAAATGTACACTCATTCCACAGAAGAGGAGCTTAAAGTCAGAGAAGTAAAGTCAGTTGCTCCAGGGAAAGTTAAAGGTGGCAGAGGACAGATTCTAACCCAGGTCATTGTATTTACAAAGCCTATATTCCTCTTCCTCTCCCTTCCCTGCAGAATGTCTCTGACTTATAGCTGCCTGGTAATTTTTTTTTTTCCGGATCCCTTATTTAGTTCCCCCATATTCCTCCTATAAGTGAAACCATCCGATATTTTTTTTCTTTAAAAAAAAAATAAATCTACAAAACAAAAACAAAAACAAAAAACAAAGTATATATCCTTTCCAATGAAGAGCCTTGCCTCTTCCACTTCGCACCGATCATGTCTTCCAAAACCTACTGGTGACGGGACCCTGGCGTTCAAACTAAAATAAAAAATGCTGAAACTTTTGGTGCCTGGGCACCAATGATGGATCCAATTACCCTGACAACTCAAAACATCTTAACAAGCATGATGGCCATTTCCATGGAGCTGGTCCAGGTTCAGTCAACCCAGGTCAGTAACGATACTGTAATGAGCAGTAGGAAGAAGGTGCAGGAATGGAATCAGGTTTTATTTATATCAGATTTTAATTTTGGCTCTTTCAATAGCTGGTCAGGTGTTAAGTTTACATACATGTAAACCAGGGGTGTGAGATGCAAGCTCTTGGACTAAATGTGTCAACGTGCCAGACACTGTGCCAGGTGTTTTACGGCTATTGCTCATTGACCCTTCCAAAGACCTAAAAGGTCTTTTTCACAAATAAACATAAGGGTTGATGATCCATGAAACTTCATTAAATTTAAAATTTCTGCTTTGTGACAAGGTCAAGAGGATGAAAGCCAAGCCACAGACTGGGAGAAAATACTTGAAAAGAAACATTTAATAAAGGCTTGTTACCCAAAATATACAAATGACTCTTAAAAATCAACAATAAGGAAAAAAATCCAATTAAAGAATGGGTCAAAGACCATAACAGATGTCTCATCAAAGATATATAGATGGCAAGTAAGCGAGCGATAAGATGCTGTGCCTCCTATGTCAGTGGAATGCAAATTAAAAGAACAATAAGATATACTCCACACCTATTGGAATGCCGCAAGTTTAGGACACCCACAATAGCAAAAGCAGGAGAGGCCATGCAGCAAGAGGGGTACTCATTACTGGCGAAAATGCAGTGGCACGGCCACTCTGGAAAAGTGGGCAGGTTCTGACAGAAACTAAATACTCTCACCAACTATGCAGCAACCATCCTCCTTGGTCTTTACCCAAAGGAACTGAACACTTACGTGCACACAAAACCTACACATGGATGTATAGGCTACACACTGTATGACTCTCTAAAACATTCTAGAGAAGACAAAACTGCGAAGACAATAAAAATATCAGCGGCTGTCTGGGGTTGGAGGGAGTGATAAACAGGTGATTTGGAGGAAAGTGGAAGTTGCTGTGTGATACCATCATGGACACATGTCATTATATACCTGTGTAAATCCACAGAATCCACAACACCAAGAGTGAATGATAATGAAAAATATGGACAGTGAGTGACTATGATGCGTCAATGTAGGACCATTAGCTGGAAGCTGGAACAATTATACCTCTTTGGTGGGGATGTTGAAAATGAGGGAGACTGTGCATGTGGTAGCAAGGGGTAGACAGGAAATCCCTGTACCTTCCCCTCATTGTGCTGTGAAGCTTAAATTACTCTCACAAAATTAAGCCTTCACTAAACACACACACACACACACACACACACACACACACACACACACGGCTTATTATAAGAACTTACACATGACTCCACAACTAGTAGTTGGCTAATCACAATCTGATTCCAGATCTGCATGAGTCCAATTGTAATAAAATATGAAGCAAAAAAATAACCTCTGACAGATAATTACTCTTGAGACCTCTATTTTTATATTTCTTGTACACTGGGCTGTAAAGTGTAATTATAATTTAAACAGACCATTCTTATTTGTAATTACAAAGAAGCCATTAACAAATCAAAAAACAAGGTGCTAATTTGGCTACAGAGACAGCCTTGTCTACTCTCTGATTTTAAACTGACCAAGCCCATATAACATTAAAACAGAGGTTCCCTTAAAAAAAAATAAACATATAGACAAAACCACCATCTCGGGATAGGTACCAAGATAAAGAAAATCATAAACTATCTTGTTGGAAAGCAGGTTAGAAAACCAATTATTAGAGTGCTCAGCTCAATCCTGCAGCAGGGCTGGCCCTGTAGAAACACACAGGGGGACGGTCCCTCCCAGCCCCAAGGCGCCATGACAGTCCACAGAAAACAGCACACGCTAAACACAGTAATGTGCCAGGTTCACCCCCAGAAAGCCAGTCACTAGTGTCCTGAGACTAAAAGACATGTCTTTCCTACCAGAACTGGGGAATAAATGCAGGTAGCTAAAGAGCCTCACCTTTAGATGACACTGCTCGTTAGAAATGCAGAACCTCTACCCTTACCTTGGACCTGCTGGTAAGAATATGCTTTCCCCCAAGAACTTCTGGGTGAGTAACTGCATGTTGAAATAAGAGGAGCATTGGGTCTAACAGAGCTTGCCAACATGCGTCTGTGCCACGCCTACGAGATTCTGCAGCTGTGCTGTCCAAAGTGGTAACCACGAGCCACACACGACTCTCTATCCCTTAAAATGTGGCTACTACAATGAAGGAACTGAATGTTTAATTTAAATTTGTAAACAGCCACATGTATTACCTAACTTTTGAACTCTGTCACTAACAGTCATTTAAGCTGTTTCCAATGTTTTGCTACTATAACTAATACTATGGTGAACATTACAATGCATAGAATGCACCCCACCACTCCCTTTGTAGTATTTCTGGATTAAAGAGCATAAACATTCCTAAGCCTCTTCACTGAAGTTCTAGAAATCTACAGTGATGCACCAATTTGAGTCAAAGGCCATGTTTCTCAAATGTCATTTTGAGAAGAAAAAGGAATTACTATTTATTTACAGAAACAGTGCTCATTTTCAGGCCTTTAGGATTTGGTGAGTAATCTTTTAAAATATTTCCTGAAAAAAAAATTTTTAACTCCTCTATAGGAAACTTAGCAAACGAAATGTTTAAAACACTAATCAATTTTAAGTAAGAGTCACATTTATACTAAAGCATTAATCAACGGATAAGATGAAAAACAAAGAACTGCTTGGTGGTAACAGAACACCGATCCATTAAGGGGAGGGGGCAGCAAATACCAGGACAGGAAGAGGAAAGGTGAGGCTTCCTGCATCCACCTCCCACACGGAGAGAGGTAGGAGCCCAAGCCAAGTCATAAACATAACGAAAATGCAAGTCAACAAGCCTTACTACTGATTCTAACTTCATAACAAAACAGAGCCCAGGAAACTAAAGCAAGTTATGCCAAAATAGGTGAGTTTCTCCTAAATAATTTTCTCAGGACAATAATTAAAGAAAGATACTAGATGTATGAAAACAATCTTGCATCAAAACCGATAAAAAGATCTCACTCTTTGATCTAGTATCTTGTATGCCACTATTAATAAACTGAGTTAAATGGACAGTCCAAAAGAGTGTTTGGGATATCCATTTCCCTCCCTCCCTTGCACTATTTATCTTTTTTTAGTAACATTGGAAATTTGGGTCAACTTTTTCTTTAAAATTCCGAATTAAACAGTACTGTGCTCCTCTCAAAAAAATCCATTTTTTCCCAGTAACAAACTGCTAGCAGCAACTCTATGTGATCTTAAAGCATAAAAAGGCACCCAAAAGTTCCCTTTTGTGGAATGTGTGGTCATCAGGGAATCAGTCAAGACCACTGCCTAGTAACAGACATAATCCACTAGGTGGCATACTGATGCAGAAGTAAAAAAGGAAAGCTGTTTCCCTTCAAAATTTTCAAAATGTAATTTAGAGGATTAGAAAAGAACTTTAATAATTACAATAAAACCCTGCCATTATAACTTTTATAGGAGGCAAGGACGGGGTTCCCTACACACTTTTTGTCCCTCATTAGCAAAGAAAAAACCAACCCACAAAAGCAGTTGATCATCAGTCAATAACCCTGCAAAATTTCTGACCCTGCTTCTCAGTGCTGTGGGGAGGTCAAAGGAAATAAAGTCATCTGGATGTTGGAAAATGGCACTTTCTAATTATTGATGACCGGACCTAACTGGTATGGACATAATTTCCAGGAGAAAAAACTGCAGGAGTTAAGGTAGAATTCATTCATTGGTTCATTCAACAACTATTTATGAAGCACCTCTTCCGTGCCAGGCTCTGTATGAGCACTGGACATGAAAGAATTAACATAATAAACATGGTGACTGCTTTCAAGGAACCAGTCACCAAAATGTGATACATTCTGTTAAGTTTGGAAAGCACAGAAAGACGTGCACAGGAGAAACTGGCCTCTTCTGGGAGATCAAGGAAGGTTTTCGTTCTTAGTGACCCTGTGAAAAGAGAACGCAAACCACTAAGAAGGATAGAGAAGAGCCCACCACAGCTGGGGAACAGAGGGAAGCAGATGGAGGAGTCTGGAGCTCAGGAAGGTTCTTGGTCTCATCTATAAGTAAAATCAATAGAAGTCTAGGCAGGTCAATAGCACAGTGGACTTGTTATTTTTATACAGTTGAGTCCAAATTCTTCATTTTACTGAGAAACAGGGAAGAAATGTAAGCCGGGGTTGACAGCCTCAGCAGGTTATTGGATGCAGGAGGTGGGAGGAAAAATGAGCACTGGCACTGCATTCCTCGTGCAGCCATGCTTTCTCAGGGTAGCTGAGGCCAAGGGGCCATCCAAGGGCAGGTTCCAAAGACACCTTTGTGATTCATTATTGAGCAGTGGATAAGTGGGTAAAAAATTAATGTCCGGGCATGCAACACACATTTACTAGACATTTTGAGAAATGGATGCACACCTAGAGTAAGTCCAAGTACCATGGAAACAACTTTGCACTATGAAGAACATCATCTAAAAGAGAACCACCCTGCCAAGCCTGTCTATGGGAACAAAATTCAGGTTAACAACTTCATTTGCCAAGATGAGTCAGACTTTAGTCCCCTCCCCCGCCCCCGCACTCCCCTCCACCCCCACTGAGTCAGACAATAACCCCACCCCCCACACGTAGCTTTCTCCAATTGTTCTAGTTTGTCAGTGGTTTAAGCCCCTGGTTTGTCCATGACCCTCTGGATGACCTGGAAGCTTTCTGAGCATCTCCACAGGGGACGTGTGAGGATCAAGTGAGAAGCTGAGATGGTGGGTTTTATAAAGTACCACAAAATCAAGGGGTGCTCCCTATATGACACAAGCCGGCTCTACAAAGGGTCCTGGTGGTATGAGTTTAATACAAGATTTACAAATCAGATTGCATTCATTCATTCAATGTTTAGGGATGGACTGTGTGATCAGGCTTTGAAAGCAAAAGCCTGTATACGTAGGACACAGTCCCTACTCTCAAAAGATGCAGAAAGGCCTAGAACAGTAGAGAAAACAATGGCAGCTAACGTACATGAGCTTGCTTCTCAGTCACTGAGATGTCTATTAGCTCAAGGCCTTTCCGGATCTCCTGATCACTAATTCCTCTTCTGCACTACATTTCTTCAAGATTTTGAACCCTTGATGGTATTTAAAACTGAAATAGTCAATAATGTAGAAATACAACATGTATCCCAAAGCCAGAATCCAGAGAAATAAGAACGTCCAAACTCAGAGAAAAATGTCATCACACAAGGTGTTTATGGCCTTTGGCATCCTGAAAACAGATGCACTTTGAAGAGTTTTGTTATTTATGTTACTACTTAACTGGGAGGAAATGTCCACTCAAAACTTATCAGCTGCCCCCTTCCTGTAAAGCCAGAAGCAAACCAGCCCTTGGGTGCTCAGGCACAGCCCCTTCACCCTTAACTTCCCAGAGTGCAGAGGAACTTTAGATGAGTATGTCCTCATGAAGCTACAAAGTTCCATAAGTCATCATTCCAACATGTCTATACCCAGAAATGCAGAGGAAGAAGCGAGAAACCAAATTTACCCCTCTGGGGACTGTAAACTAGGGACCAACATATATTTTCTTAAGGAGTCACAAAGTATGTATTTTCAGCTCTGCAGGTGGAGGAGGATATGACATAAATATTAGGTAACCACTTCACATGTAACCACATAAAAGCTAGGGACAAAGCTGGTGGCAGGGCAAAACTAAACAAAATAGGCAGCAGCTGTAGTTTGCCAACCCTTACCCTAATTTGCTAATAGATAATTTACTAATAGATAACTAATGTTTACCTGCAAGGTGTTCACACCAGTATGGCTAGGGAGACTGACACCTGTTGATTCTTCTTCTCCTTCCCCTCTTTTCACCTGAATCCTCAAGAAACCTAGCACTGTCCTTAGCATCCATCACCATTTCGGATTTTGGATGATTGTTTAGTTTGCTTATTCATTTCTTTTCTTTTTTTTTTTAACTGATAAGGGTAAGTTAGTGGGTACAGAAACCAAAAGTTAGATCATTCAACTTGAACTACATTTGGTTTGGGTGGCAACACAAACTTTCTGGTATATTTCACCTAAACTAAAATATGTAATTGTTCACAGATCCCAGCCCCATACTATGGGGAAAACAGGCCTGAGATCAGAACCTCATTCCAGATAATCCTCAAAGTAGATCACTGACTACATGTCAGTATTATCAACACATGTATTGGGCAAAACACTGCAAAGAAAGGTGTCGGACACAGAGAAGGAAAAACCTTGGTTCCTAATGTCACATTGGGATGCTGCTGTGTCCCCTCCCAGAAACAACACAAACTAAGGCCAGTGCTGGTTAGAAGAAACTTTTAAACAGAGGATGAAAACTATTTAAATTTCCACTGCCCACTGTGAAGATGGACTTCAAACTGGTGAGAATTACAAGTCCACCATGTGTCACAGTTGAACAGTGTCAGCCTTGTTAGACAGTCCATGGAAGCTTGTCTAATTGTCAATTCTGAGTCCTGGGGGAAGGATTCCATATATACATATTTTAGATTTGTTATTCCAATTGCGGTTAGGGAGAATAGAAGAAAGGACACACTTGTGCTGCTCACATTTCAACCCTTGGGGACTGAGACTGAACTCCTCCTTTCTCCTCCTTCCACCTTCCCTTGCTTACTGATGCAAAGAACCAGCCATGTCCTTAAGAACTCACAATCAGGGCCTCCCTGGTGGCGCAGAGGTTAAGCGCTGCGCTGTGGAGCTGTCGGCAGCAGCGACGCAAGTTCGACGCCCAGCCAGGGAGAATCCCACATGGCACGGCAGACCTCTCCTGCCTTGCCTGCTGCTCCCCTCAGCAGTGTATTTCTGATCTGCCTGTTCTGCTACCCACTCTGTCTCTGGTGAACCCTCTCGCCGCCCCATGCCTCTGGCCTGTACCCCAGCTTGTATGTATAAATAAAAAATAAATCTTAAAAAAAAATTAAAAAAAAAAAAAAGAACTCACAATCAATCCCTCATGTCAAAACTGACCCACTAAACACTCCAAACAACCAGGCCCACAGAAAACACTGCTCTTCTGAAAGGATAAACATGCGCATTGACGTTTGTAACCAAGGCCCTTTTTTAAAATTGTTTCCAAGTATTTCTTTTGACTAAGAGCATCCCAATCAAAAACTTATGCTGTTTCTCATGAAGATAAGTGACTATCCGTGTAGCAAACCTCACACACAGAGTGCACAGATCCACATAGGAACACATGAAAGACACACAGACAGACACGACAGCATCCCAGTTTCAGTGACACTTCACTGCATAAATCATTATCCCAAAGATAGAGCCAAAAGAACATGTCTGGGGACTGTCTGGAGTGCTATGTTACTGCTGTTTTCTCAGGACAGTTCACTGCTGGGGTATCATTCAATCAAGTCAGCATTATACTTAATCATCCAACCACACTGCAAGACAACTCACAATAACAATGCAATTGTTCCTTGGGGCTTACTACTAAGTCAGAGGAGTCTTTTCCCCACAGTAACTTAGGTACTCTCGTCTGCTGCTGTTCCAGCAAAGGGAGGAGTGTCTGAGAGGCAGGGCATGTTGGTAGATATTCTCTTCGGGGCAATAATAAACAGCAAGAACATCACCAATTTGTGCTTTCTGGACAAAGTAAACACAAACACCATTCTCAGAGGTTTAGCAATGCCTGTACCAGATACCTTATTTTTAACTCTGTTCCGGTTCCCCACATTTATATTTAAAAAGTGGATGACTAACCAATTCCTGATAATGAGATTTCAGAAACTGAAGAGAGTGCAATGAAATTGCCTTTTTTAATTCCCTAACTTTTCTAAACTAGCTCACACCAGAACTTGGCCTTTATTTATAAACCGAAGGATATTATCAAATAAAACTGAAGACTGTGTTTACAAAAATACACAAAGCCATACCACATGTCCCTTCCTCAAGCTGTAATACTACTGCTTGAAATATTTATAGGTATCAGATCAGAAAAACATATATTTAAAACCTATCATTTTTATCGAAGGAGTGAATTAGGTCAATGCCCTTAAGAAGCTCCCCTTCGGCTCTATTTTCCACCCTCCAAACAGTGAAACCCTTTGTCCATTGTATTAGCCCCTGTAAACTGTTTGGACATCCATTGTTAGCCCTGGCTGACTGGGTAAGTCTGGAGAAAAGGAGATAAAACAGGGAATTCTGTCATTATATTTCTAGTACATTGTATTTCTAGTAAGCAAGCTTTGCAAATAGCCAGCTCTATCTGTTAAAGGCTAAATGAGTTACTTGGGCAGACTTATCTTGGCAAGCAGAGTATTAGCTTTCCGTTTTCCTTTCGAATTTCTCTGCAAAGGAACCTTTAGAAATAGCACTACAGAAATAAGTCTAAAACAAAAAGTTATTGGTCATTTGCCTACTTTGTTTCTAAATAACCACCTCCAAGCAATAATAGGGCCCTAAAAATTAAAATTGGTCAGAGTCATTGGGAAAATTATTTGAATGAAAGAGTAGATTCATAGACATCCCAAAATAAGAAATGAACACATTTAACATCCATGATAGGGAGGATTTTGTCAAAATTGATTCAAGATGCTTAAAGCTCTCAGAAGTCATATACTATAGCTCACAATTCATAAAATAAAATAGAACGAGGACACACACGAGCCAGAAGTTGTGGCAGACTGGAGCATGCTGTCAGCATGAGATTTGAGGAGCAAAACAGGATAAAAATTCCAATCTCTTTCCATTTTAATTGTCAAAAGATAAAGGAAATTAACCAGGGGGTGAGGGGCAACCTCTGTAGTCTACCCATAAAACAGATTTATGTAGCAACTTTATTAAAGGTGTGACACAAATTTTACTTTTCTAAAAACTAGCAAATGAGAGAATAACTTCAAAAAGAAAACTCATTAAGTTTCATAAAGTTATACATCAAAGTAACAGTTCTTAAACTTAAGGCAACTTTCAGTTTCTGCATTCATTTGTAGGTTTGTGAGTTATAATTTCTCAAGTTTACACATACAGAAAGGTACCTAGAAACACAGAATAGTCAATAAAGAAACTGAGGCCCTTTAAAGAAGCAATGCTGCCTTTCCCCGGTCAGTGTTACAGCAACATCAGACTCCAGTGGGTGATTATCAAGTCAGAGGACTGGTTCTGAGCACGTGTTAGGGGCGGACGCCTGTGACTGCAGTGACATTGTGTGTGTCAGTCACAATGATGCAAAGAATTTATAACCACTATCATGAGGTTGCGAGCCCAGGAGGCATCTATGCCAACCTTGTTTTCTGGCACTCAGTTCCCTGTCTCCCTCACCAAGAGGATCAATGCTGGTGTTTAAGGTCTGGAAGGATGAAAGCAGATGCCATTTGTTTTCCTTTGCACAACAGCAGCAGTCCCAGACAAGCCTTGCACTTCCCTGATCTGGGCTCTGTAGCATTCCCCAAGTCCCTATCATTTTAGTCATATTAGAGCTACAGAGCTCAAGAAAGTGAAAGGACCTTTTGAAAGTTCTAGCTTTGAGCAGTGGTGGCAGATTTCTAACTTTCTGTGGGCAAATCTGAAAGCTAGTGGTGGGTTCTTCCTTGTCATGCCTCCAAGACAGGTGTTGAATTAGGAACCTAACTGTCTCCACGAAGTCACCTCCTTGGAAATAGGTAGGATGACTTTTGTTTTCTTCACTCAACTCTGGCTGATAGGGCACATAATGCCCATTTTATACCTGAGGAAACTGAACATGAGAAAATATTGACTAAGGTCAAGCAAGTATGTGGCTGGACAAAAGAATTCAAATCCAGGTTTGTCTAACTTTCAAAAGTATAGGATGAAAGTTAAATATGTCTCTAACCCATGCCCTAGGAATTTACACAGAAGTGGATACCTAAATCCGTAAAACACAGTATAGGTGATTTGCAGAGCAGCCTTATTATGGTAGTAAAAAAACAAACAAAGGACCTGTATACACACACATACACAGCCCAAAACCAACAACAAACCAAATATTTATTGACAGAGGAGTGGATAAACAAACTGGTATTCCATTTAAAAGGAATACTACTCAATTACAAAAAAGAGATGCTGAACCATATATAAGGATGAATTCACAGATGGTTATGTTGAGTGAAGAAGGCAGATATATTTCATTTATGTGGATTTTCTTAAGGTCAAGCAAAACCACCTCATGTGGGAGAAATCAGAAGAGAGGCTCCCTGGCAGATGGGGTGGTAAAAGCCAGAAAAGTGGCAAGGGAGAACATTCTAGGGTGAGGGAAAATTCTGTTTTTTGATCTAGGTGGTAATCCCACAGGTGAATACATTCACGTAAAAGTTCATCCAGCTCTGGAACTAGGTCAAGGTGCTGATTGCCTAACATTGTGAATATACTAAACACCACTGAATTGTATTCTTTAAATGGTTAAAACAGTAGACCTTACATTCTGTGTATTTTACCATATTAAAAAATAATTAATCTCAAACTCCCCACTGGAGGTTTGTATATTTTACTCCGTGTAAATTACACTTCAAAAAAGCAACGTCTACCAATAAAAATACAGAAAAGGCTACATTTTGAATAAGCAGGCCTCAAAGGAGAGACTTCAGATACCACTATAGTACAGGAAAATTTTTCTCAGTTTCAGGCTGATTTTTTGAACCTCATTTCTTTGATAATTGAGTCTCTCTTTCCTGACTCTTGAGTAGAGACATTTGCAAACTATACACTTAAATAGTGTCAGTAAATTAAATATTCCTCCCAGAACTTTAGTTAAAACTCACATTTAGGCTCTACCAGAAAGAAAGCCACTGAAAATCAAAATGAACTCAGAACCTCTTCACTCCAATGTGTCGCCACTTGCCTGTTTTGAGTCTCTAACAATAACACAAGAAGGAAGAGAACAAATGTTTCCCGTTCCATTTCTGGAAAATTTTAATGGGTGTCTCAGATGCCACAAATCTCTCTCTCCTCTTAAAACTCATCCAGACACTGAACAGATCAGCACAAGGTAGGCAAAGTGCTCTGCCTGAAGTTAGGCTGAAAAACTCTGAAATGCTTGAAGAAATGCTCAAACTCGATGACAGTGAGGATTTGGCATTAGTCAGTGAATAATGAGGTCTCACGACAGGAACCAGCAGATTCACTTGAAGTGCATTCGTGAAGAACAGATCAGAAGGGCTCCCAGTGGCAGTTCTTCCCTTCCATGCTCGTGCTATAGCAACGTGGTCCCCGTGGGGAGAAGGCCACAGGAAAGAGAGCTGGAGGCTCCCAGTTCACAGCTTTTACTGGGAAAGGCAGAGGGGAAGAGGAAGGAGATAAAACAATTCTCATTAAGCTCTGGAAGAGGGTGGCGGTTGCTGGCATGGGGTACAGAGTAAGAAGACAATCCAGTATGCACTGCCCTGATACATTATTTAAGCTGCAACTGAGTAACAGATCTTTCCATCACTTGATGAGTTAAACAACTAAAAGTCATTCTTGGGTTCGCTAGTTAATTGTTTAGAAAAATGTCTTTGGCTCTCTATTTTAAAGAAAGAGGAAGAAGGAAGGAAGGAGAGACAGAGGGAGAGAGGAAGGACACAGAAGTTGTTTAAGAAGTACAGACATGCTTTAAGATGTTAAAAACCAAAAGAAAATACTCTTCTACTTTATACCGAAACATTTAGAACCCTTTTAAGTACCAAACAAACTTCAGAGATCATCAAATATTACTCATTTCCCTATAAAGAAATTGAGGGCTAGAATGACATGGCTTAGTTAAAGTACCTAGTTAATAAGTGGTGCGGATGTCACTGTACAGTCGTTTCTCTTCCTCACAAACTACCGTTCACTCACTATAGAAACATTACTCACTTCTAAATTCTCACTAAGTCTAATTCCCACGGATTTATACAACCAGCCTTCCCCAGGTCGAGTCAGTTCGACATGGTAAATGTGTCAGGGATGTGTCTGGTGCCCTGTCAGCTGTGGGTCTGTGGGATGACTCAGGCCAGGGAGAGGCTCCAGCTGACTGACTGGAAGTGACTGGCAAGCAGCAGCCGAGATAAGGCCTTAATCCTGGCCTGTGCACGCTAACCCGCCATGGGCAAAAGGCAGCTGATTCAGTCTGGGTGAAGAAGGGTGAGGGTGGGGCCAGGTTTCTAAAAATGAGCTCACCATAAAGTTTCTTCTTAATAATTCATTCTTTTTAAAAGCTGATGGCTAGTTTCGCTAATACCCTTTGCTATTCTGCTTTGCCAGATATATTTGGAGTAGGTCTTCAAAGAACTGAGAAGGGGCTAGAGGTTTTTCAAGGCATCTATGAGACCTCCCTCCCTTCAAAATCCACTAAGCCATGGTCTCAGGAGCACACTGCGGTATCAGCCATAGTGTGAAGAACTTCGGACACTGCCTTTAAGACTGACAAAAAATTACTCTCAGCAAATTGAACATTATCTCTTCCTTGGAAGAACAAAGGTCCTAGAAGCTGCAAGTCCTAGAAGAGTCCAACTAGAAAGCATTATTTTCTCTGTTCACCTCCAGCTCACACAACAAATTCTAGAGCGTCTACAGTGTTCTCTCATCCCTAACAAAGTTTTTCTTTAATACAATGGCAACGATATAACTGGATTTTAATCATTATCTATTAATTATGGCTTAGTAAGCATCACCTACCAGCAAAAATAACTATCCCAATAAATCCCCCCAATATATTATATAAACATATTTTCCCTGAAACATATCTGACTTGTCACTAATCATATTGTCACTAACTATAAATACGTAAGTATATATTTAGTTCCTTGCTTATATAGGATGTCTATCCTATAGACACAGTTGAGGCACAATATAATTAAACTTTCAAAAGATGCCATTATCCCCCATGGACACCATGTATACATTTTTATGGATGATTAAAATCTACATTAGAAATAATAATCACCATATTAATAAATTCATAAGTCCACGTTTACATATTTAGTAAACATTCAAAGGTAAGACATAAGATCTTTGCCATTAATGGTATAATTTGATTTTCTTTGATAAGCTGACTTCTTAAAACACAAACATTTATTCATAAAGGATTTATCAAGGGCATGCTTTCACTTCACCAGTAAAATTCCTGCCACACTCCAATTCCCACGCCCACCCCCCGGCCCCCAGTGTTGAGGGAAGAGAAACCAAAATAGAACCTATAATCCATGAATACCCTAATCAGGCTAAATATCAGTCTGAAAGTTAAAGTTAATATTACAAAAATGAAGTTTGCTACCATTTACATGTGTGTGACTGAGGAGAGCTGCATTATGTTTTTAAGGTAAAATACCTGATTTAACTTTAACTATCTGGCACAGTCTGTAAACAAATATCTGTGCTGATTTAAAATGACTAAAGTTCAAGTTACTAATTGAAGGCTTAGGATTTCTCATAAATGGTGTGTGAGAAAACACACAATTAGTAATTTTGATGACCAAAACAAAGTGTTAGATGGTTTTATTTACATACTTGAAGGTGAACTTCAATAGCTCATCTTTCTAGGTCAAGGCAAAGTTGCTTTTTATTCTACCTGGAGACTCCCAATACAATCCTTGTCATAGCCTATTTTAGAGACCAATATAAGCCACATTAAAAAAAAATTCTCCATTCGGCGCATACCTGAAGGATTGTTTTTTTAAAAGTTAAATGCATTTACTTGTGAGCACCACTCCTGAGCAATGATGGACATGACCAGGATGAATTCCAGAACAGAGTGGCCGCCCAATAGTTCCGAAATATCCCCCCTTTCCATTCAAGCCTCTCACAAACGTCATACCAACAGGCCTTAAAAACTGCAGAATGGCTTGTGGGAAGCAGAGAAAGTAATGAGAATTATGCACATTTGCACATTTTATTAAATTGAATTATTTTAATTAATACTTACTTTGCCTTACTTTAAGCAATCTGACCACGAAATATATGAGTGAATATCCTTTATTTCTAACATAAAACAATCATGCACAGAAAGTGAAATATAGGCTACGTCCCTCCCTGTGCCTGTTGGTGTGTGGAGCACACTTTGGAAAACACTGTTGGAGGGGAACAGCAGAAAGGCAAGGAAAATAGTTAATTGACTTACTAGTATTTTGTCAATAGGACAGTCTGCAGTTTCCTGTGCTCACAGGTTACAGAGGGTGATGAAATTTTAAGTGCAGTGATGGATGCATGACGTCCTTTTAAGAACCAGGAGACAGGCCACAGGAAGGCCCATAGGCCTAGGGGCTCCAGCCGTCAGACACCAAGTTCTAAGCGCATTTCCTGATCAAGTGAAGAATGTGGCAGCAGGCACTCTGCAACTGGGAACTCTGCTCTGGTGCAGAAAGATAGGTAGTGTATAAGCTTTATGGTTTCTGGGATGTTCTTTCACAGGTAACCTTCAAATCTGAAACTAGCTATTGCCAATCTTGGATGTCAGAAATGAGTGCCTGAAAATGTTTTCCCACTGCTGTTATATGGTCTTTAAAAATTTTTTTCAATGGTAATACCACTTCAGACTCATAAATTTGTTAGCTACCTGAGCTTCTACTAAGAAGGGTCATCAAATCAACTTCTGTGGGGATAAAGTAGGGGGGACCATTTTGAGGACATTTATTTATTTAACTTTAAAAATAATTCATATAAATACTGAAATTTTTAACCCACTAAATAGGTAATAAATATGACCTCTAGGTCTATTTCTGACCCTGACCCTTAGATTTAGAATCAAGAAACTTAACTAAGTGAAACACCTGAGATGATCATTCTCTCTCCCCTCCACCCACACACCACATCTGCAGCAACTACATGCTCACACCTTATCACACCCCAAATCACCTTTGATATAGAAAGTGCCTCTCAATACCAAGACTGGCTGCTCTAAGGTCATTTTGGCTCCAGCAATTGTTGATTCCCCCTTACTGCTTATAGTCTAATCAGCGAGACATTTTACAGGGAGTTGGTGCTCAACCTAGTAAATTAATGTGTAGACACTACACATTAATGGGATTTGTTTTAGGGATTAGGCAAGGAATTCCCTGATGGCTCATATTCTTGGTGGAACTATGTTGAAAGCTTCAGCAGTGATTACTAACCCTTCCCAACCCTCTACCCCACCCCCTCTACTCCCACACCTCCTGCCACTCCCCTAACAAATCTATTTAAACCTCAGATCTTTTAAACTACAGAACTTTTAAACTACAGAACATACTAGCACACTTTACAGGACTAAAGTCCCACCATTTTCAAGAACTTATCTGTCTTCTAAGAAGAAAACCTTTCTAAGGAGAGAAACTCAAGTTACTGTGGGAATTTGATCATCTCCTCTGCAATCCCACACTTATCTTGCAGAGATAAATGGTTAGTTGTCACCTTTTGTGAGTGTACAAAGAGCTAGATCAAAAGTTAAACAGACTTGCAAATGGAATTCCCCAGAGGGGTGGTATAAAAATTTACTGTCCTCTCCTCTATGAGAGCCTCAAAAACAATAATATTGTGTGTAGGGGGTGGGGTGAAGTATTTATTGGGAAAGTGAATTCTTTAATTCACTTAGGGATTCCTATGACCCCCTTTTCTGCCCCTCTCCCCCACCCCCAAGATTCTTCGTGCTGGCATTCATGAGAGTGTGTGAGCATTTCTTTCTCCTTGCCTCATCTTCTGCCTTGACACCTACACCTAGCACCTCCTACCTAGAACTTCTAGATCCCACCTCCCTGATCAAACCAGGACCCAGTGTTTTGTTTTCAGCACCCATTTTTGGTTCATATCATAGTAAGTTCTCATTTAACACTGAGCGGTTCTTGAAAATTGAGGCTTTAAGCAAAATCAGGTATAACAGAAACCAGGTCCTAGAAAAACATCCTTTGCTCAACGTTGCCTGGGATTCTTTTTTTTTTCTCATCAACTTTATAACAAATCAAATTGAGGACTTGCTGTATCACCTACCATTTACTCAGCATCTACTACCTACCAGGTACCCTCCATCATTTTGTTCAGTCCTCACTCAGTCCTATAAGGTGGTCACACTACAAGCCCCACTGCTAAGCTGGTTCATAATGAGGGCTGTATGTTCAGATGCTGCCCTTTGTCCCCAGCAAGAAGCCCTGAAAGGCCACGTATACAGGACAATCCCCCCCTTGGTGGCATTTCCGAATTGCACGCTCCCTCCTTCAACCCCAAAAAACCCCATATAGTGCTGCAGAGCCTAAAACTCAGTCTAAAATTTTCAAGTTTAACTGACTCTTGAAGGCAGATCACTTGAAGCCTTGATCACTTCAGTATCTCCCCGAATGCTCTATAAAGTTAGGATCTCATTAAGGTTATAGATTTGTAGCCCTAAAAAGTTGCAGCAACATTTCAGGGTGAAAACTCCTCTTCATCAATGTCTGGCAGCAGTTCTGAAAAACTTCAAGAAATAGCTCAAAAGCCACTATTGCCTTAGCAAAGCATGACTTTCTTTCATCTCCAGAGAGAGGGGAAGCTACCGCATCCTGTCCATATTTCTAATTGGAAATCAAGGGATTCTAAATTATATGCACGATTTCTCAACAAGACTGGGGCACACACTTAAACACTTGTATTCCCCACAACAAGGTGAAGTTGTTCATGAAAATGTAGTGAATAAATAAATTCATTCTCTTAGGCAAGATATTAAATGGTACTAAGTTACAAATGCAATTTATTCCCACTAACTCCTCACTGAAAACACCTCCTTCTTAGGTGTGCTGCATACACCTTAGAAACCCACTGTCTTTCCCAGAATGTCCTGACAAAAACAGACCTGTGCTTCCACAGCCTCAGCACCCCCAGCACAGACAACCTAAAGATCTGAAGAAAAGGGCCTCTTTCCAACTCGGTCAGGATTCCCTGGGAGGAGGGAGAGAGTGTGCAAGGCAGGGCAGTTTCTCTGATGGGATGAGGCTCCTCTGGGAACTTCAGGGAAACCACAGTCATTACTCAGGCCCGACAGCTGCCAGGGAAGCAGCTCTGCCTAAGAGCTGAAGCTAAAATAGAGGTGGGAGGCTGTATTCCATTACTAAGCCCTGGAGTATTCACTCCCAAGTCCGTCCACACTTCAAGAATGTTAAAACCCTGTAGTGAAAACCCAGATTACTTATAACTTAAAATAAACTACTGTGTCAAAGGGAAAATTTGACAAATGAAGACATAAAAGAAAAGGAACGAGTGACAGGTAAGATAATACCCAAGTAGAAAGCATTCATCACTCCCTGGCTGTGGATTCTTCCAAAATCCCATCTCTATTCCCTATTGAAAATACTGAAAATAACTTTTACTTATACTGCAGAAACAACTGATTAAAAGGGAAAATGAAGATCCTGCTCCAAAGAGATGTCAGTTTGCCTCACGCACACAAACCTGTAACTTTGCATCAATTAGAGACTGGTTTGAAACAGAAGGCAAACACTAAAGCATACAATAGGCACAACGAGTGCCTCTAAGGTAGCAGAAATCCAAGGCAGGGTTTAAGACAGTTTTGCCTACTTCGCGGCTTAACCTCGAGCTCAAGTGGCTTTAGCGAGCAGAGCAAAGGATCCAGGAAGCCTGGAGGGCAATAGCCCCTACTCCCGTCCGGTGAAACACACCCTCGGCCCTGAGTTCTACCTCCGTGGGACAGAATCCACCGATAGCGCAAGCAGGGAAGCCTACCATGCGCTTCCACGCTCACTCCTTGCTACCCTCTCCCAAGCGAGCACACGCCAGAAGCCACTTACGCGGGGCCAAGCTGACAGCTCCCGCCGCGGTAGAAATCCGCGATCTCTTCGCACCGGCATCTCCGGCTCTAGTCCCCCGCGGGCGCGCCGGTCCGTACCCCCGCTGCTCCTCCACCTCCGCGCCAGCCGTCAGTCCTCGGACCTGCAGCGGCGGCCGCCCGAGTGCCTGTCCGCGGCGACCCACCCCTTTGTCCCTCCTCCAGCGGCGGCGGCGTCGACCCGCCCCCCAGTCCGAGCGCAGCGCCACTGAGCCCGCGGCTGGGCCCGGGAAACTCTCAAATGGGCCGCTACCACCTCCGCGCGACCGGGGGGGAGGGCTCGCCGGCGCCCAGCCCCAAGGCCCCTGCGGCTCGCCGCGCCAGGCGCGACTCCCAGCTTGGAGCGGGAGGGGTCGGTGGCAGCAGAGGGACTGGGAAGCCCGAGCGTCCCTCGTCCCGCTCTCGCAAACTCCCCCTCGCCGGCCCGCACGATGGTTCGCTCCGCGGCGCGCACTGGGGCGAGCAGGTCCAGCTCTCAGCGCGCGCCCCGGGAAGCGCCACAAGTTGTGGATGCGGGATAAGCTGTGGGACGGGCCTGCTCTCGCCATTCAGGATAAGGTCGCAACCCGAAGACAGTCTTTGGAGAGGTTCGCGGAGGCTCCCTCTGGCAGCGCTTCCGTTCTCTTGCGAAGGGAAGAACCAAGGAACCCAAAGTTTCTGTCCTGCCTGCAGGCCCGCCTTACCAGCCAGTACACAACCGGCTTTGTACCCCACATTTCTCGGCTCAACAACGGACTGCCCGAGTTTTGAGCGTATAAAATATTTGTGTTCAATAATAAAACAGGACTTTTGAGGAAAATATACTCCAGGTTATCTGTTTCGCACATTTCCAATAAAAACATCGAAACTCCTCCTGTCATCAGCTTAGGAAAGACTACCAGAAGTTCACAAATGCTTATCCCACAGGATTCATCCAATTCAATCAGGGTCCTCTATGTACAAATAACTGTGTGAGATAATTAAGTTTCCTTTTTTTAAGAAACATGTTAATTATTTGGAAAATCAAAACAGGTACACTGATTAAAATTAAACACTGGACCTGAAATCTAGGAAACATGTTGTAAGAGAAAAATATGGGACCCATCCTGCTGTCCTCAAATGAAAAGCAAAACAGTCCAGGCTCACAGGTATAAGGTAAAAGGTAAAAAGGTAAAAGGTCTGGTCCAACCAGCTGAGGAGATACAGATGCCGTGCTCTCTCCCGAAAAGTTGCTTCATTTCCTGCCTAATCAAAACAAGTTCGGCAGTTTAGGTGGAAAAACAAGTCCAGCAGATGTCTCTCAGAAAGTGTTAGACTTCTGGCGTCCTTTCAAGTATCTAAGTGCACGCCTCTAAATAAACAGCACCATGAGTAACATTTCTCACTTCCCTTGAAGTCTTAGACATTTGGTAGTATTTCTGAGGTAAGGTGTTACTATCCTTATCTTAGCACCGATTAAAAAAATGTTTCCTGAATGAGGTTGTGCTGACTAATAATAATGATGACAGCATTTGTGAACTAGTCACATCTTAGTGATGTGAGCTTGTACCAATAGCATCTAAAAAGGAAGAAAGGAATCCAGAATGTAGCTGTTTTATCTGGTTAACAATTCCCTTTTTCTCTCTACAGCTGCCCAGTTCGTGATAACCACTTGCCACCTGTGGGTATTTAATACATCTAAATCTAAATTAACTAAATATTAAAAGGAGATGAAAATTTCAGTTTCATAGTCATACTAGTTACATTTCAGTGCTCAGTTAGTAGCCTGAGCTAACAGCTACCATACTGATCAGCAAAGATATAGAGTATTTCCATTATCACAGAAAATTTTGTTGGACTGCACCACTCCAAATGATGACTCACGTACTAAAAATACTATTCTGGCACAATGCCTGACATATAGCAAGCACTTAACAATGGTTATTGCGGAAAGATGATTCAATTGATACAGCAGCATTGCTGGTGGCAGTATAAACCAATACAATTCTTTGGAGAAACAATTGATAGTATGTGTTTTGGGGACTGCACATGTGAACCCACTTCTAGAATTTATTTCTCCAAAGAACTTGTATACTAGTAGTTACAGAACAACCCTGTCAAGCCAGAAACATCGCCCACCCCCACCCCCCCAGAAAAAACCCTAGGCAGTTGTCTGAGGAAGATCAGTCTATTACAGTAGACTATCAAACTAGTAAATAGTGGAAACTATGTAAATGCTGAGATTCCTGGCAGGCTCAGGGTGGTCTAGGGGCTTTCAGCAGTTCCAAGCCCAGAAGAGGGGGAGGTTTCAGGAAAGCTTTCCAAAGAAGGAACTGCCTATGCATTCTAAAGGATGGATAGGAATTAATTTGTGAGACAAAAAGAGCAGGTGCTCTTCGCCTTTGCAGGTGAAGGGAATAACTCCTAAGGAATGATGAGAATGGCAGACTTGTTCATGAGATGCCCAGAGGTGAGGCTGTCCAGGCAAACAGGCTGTGTTCCTTTGTGAACAAGTGAAAATGGGATCCAACTGACATTTTGTGAAAGATCACCCTCTGGGCTTCTTGAAAGATGGATTTCAGGTGAAAGTTGGGCAGAAAGCTGTCCGTAAAAGTGATAAAACCAGTAAAACATGCACTTGTGTGGAATTGATAAGAAATGATATGACTATAGAGTTAGGCAGTATTAGACAAAAGGAAGCCAATTCAAGAAAAATTAAGGAAGCAGAATCAGCAGGCTAGATGACTACCCAATTAGATCTGAGGTAAGGAAGACGGAAGTGAGTCTAAAGAGACTCTCGGGTTTCTAGCTTACTGAACTAAGTAGATGATGGTGACTTCACCAAAATAGAGAACACAGAATGGGGAACAAATCTTGGGAGTGGCTTGAGGAAGTATGAAAACTTTAGTTAAGAACTGAGTTTCAAGGGCTCGGAATCCTCCAGGTGAAGGTGTTCAAATGTCTACTATGTGCTGAGCACTGATGAGTATTTGGGTAGAGAGATATGGGATGAAGAAACAGATTTGGGATCATCAAGGGATTAAGAAAGTTGAAGTCATAGGAGGGGCTGAGACTAGTCAGAGACATGAAGTAGATTGAGGCAAGGATTAAGGATAAGCCCCATCCCTAAAAAGGCCAATACCTTAGGTAGTAAACTTGAGTTTCCAGAACAGAGACCAAAGAGGAAATGCCAGAGAGGAAAGAAAAAAACCCTCTGGAGCTAAAGCATCCCAAAATTCAAGGGATGATTGAATTTCAAGGAGGGAAAAGTAAGCAACAACATGGAACTTTGAGGAGGTTTATTTTTTTTTTAAGATTTTATTTATTTATACATACAGCTGGGGTACAGGCCAGAGGTGTGGAGTGGTGAGAGGCTTCACCAGAGACAGAGCGGGGAGCAGAGCAGGCAGATCAGAAATACACTGCTGAGGGGAGCAGCGGGCAAGGCAGGAGAGGTCTGCCGCACCATGTGGGATTCTCCCTGGCTGGGTATCAAACTCGCATCGCTGCTGCCGACAGCTCCACAGCGCAGCGCTTAACCTCTGCGCCACCAGGGAGGCCCAGAGGAGGTTTATTAAGATAAAAACTGATGATGCTCACTCACTCAGCAGAGGCCTATGGCTTATGTTGGCCAAGCCTGTTTAAATGAAAAGATCAGACCGGAGGCTAGGTTACAGATGGGATGGAGGTTTGGGAGCCCTTCTTGGTATGCCCATTAATAATAAAGCAAGATGTAAGCCATCAATGTCCAACATGGGAGGGCTATTAAACTACAGCTTAATTGGCACAGCAAGCTATCATTTAAAATTATAACAAGGAATTCTATATAGCAGCAAGAAAAACAATATAATCACCAGCAACAAAGTACATAAAAGGAAAGAAACAAAAAAACACAATAATAAAAGAAGAACATAAATTTTACTATCTATGGTGTCAATGAAGAAATAATGAACAGGGCTTCCCTGGTGGCACAGGGGTTAAAGTCTCAGTGCTATCAAGCTCTAGTCAGCCACTACAGTATGAGTTCGATCCCTGGCTAGGGAGCTAACCCACATGATGCAGCAGACCTCTCCTGCCTCGCTCACTGCTCCCCTAGCAGTGTATTTCAGTAGATTCTCCTGTTGTGCTCCCCTCTCTCTCTGATGAATCCTCTCAACCCCCACACCTCTGGCCTACACCCCAGTTCTTGTAAGAATAAATAAATAAATAAGAAATAATGAATAATGTATAAAATAGTTAGAAATTATATGGGAACTTGATTTGATGAAAGGACAGGATTATGAGTATTTTTCATTTTAAATTGTAGTTACTATTTGTGGAATGGACAGTTTTTCAACATCTTTCAATGTGTTTCACAATGAATAAGGTCTCTGAAACAAATTGTTCAAAAAGCCTCAAATAGTACAGCAAAAGAGATATTAACCAAAACTAACAGACACCCTATCAACTGGGAAAAGATCTTTGCACACAATACAACCGATAAAGGACTGATAACAAAAAATTACAAGGAATTCACACAACTCAACAAAAACAAAGCCAATAATCCAGTCAAAAAATGGGCAGAAAAGCTAAAAAGGCACTTCTCCAAAGAAGAAAAGCAAATGGCCAACAGGTACATGAAAAAATGTTCAACATCACTTATAATCAAGGAAATGCAAATCAAAACCACATTGAGATACCACCTCACACCTGTGAGGATGACACACATTAAAAATACAGGCAACAACAAATGCTGGAAAGGATGTGGAGAAAAAGGAACTCTTCTACACTGCTGGTGGGAATGCAAACTGGTCCAACCACTATGGAAAGCTGTATAGTGGTTCCTCAAACTGCTAAAAATGGAACTTCCATACGACCCAGCAATACCACTTTTGGGAACCTACCCAAAGGACACAAAAACACTAATCCGAAAGGATACATGCACCCGTATGTTCATTGCGGCACTGTTCACAATAGCAAAGGTATGAAAGCAACCCAGATGTCCAAAAATAGATGACTGGATCAAGAAGATGTGGTACATATACACAATGGAATACTATTCAGCATTCAAAGACGATAAACACATGCAATTTGCAGTGACATGGATGGAATTAGAGGGGATCATACTCAGTGAAATAAGCCAGAAAGAAAAATATCAAATGGTTTCACTTATAACAGGACTATAAGGAAACCAAATAGGAGAGAGACACTCAGGGGGTGGGGAGGGGGTGGGGAGAGAGGGAGGGAAAGGGCACAAAATGGAGTAGAAAAGAACACAAGGGACCATGGAGATGGATCACGGGTGAATTGGTGGTGGGTTACCCAAGGGAAATACAAAATATAAAAGATATAAATAACAATACGAATACATATATTAAAAAAAAAACAAAAAACCCTCGAATAAATGTGATAAATACTTATAATTAGATATCCTCAAGGATGTTAGGATTTGGGGACATATAAACACATATACAAATATGCGTACATGTTGTATATTTGCAGTACCAATATAAAGCATTATTAAATGGAGGAAAAGGAACCTGACATTGAAAAGTATACAGGTTAATTGAGCAATTTAGTTGGCCAGCACACTGCAGGGCATATTGGAATTATATAAACACTTCCCTTAGATATTTCTTGAATGCCTACTATGTCTGGAGTAGGTAAAGAGAAAAAAAAGGGAATATATAATAGGAGGCTTATTCACTATGTGATGAAGAGGAAGATAAGTACCAAATGGTGACAAGGCTTGAGAATTGCTCAAGTACAGGTATGATTAAGTACAGGTAAGATTAAGCTGCACTGGAGGAAGGGATAAAGAGAGATCTCCATGAGCAAGCCCTTTCCCAAGGCCAAGTGAGCACCTAGAGAAGGTGGCTCCCCAGCACCCAGAAAGAGGCCCACACCAAGAACTCAGTATGCTAACACCTCAGCCTCCAGAATTATAAAAAATAAATACCTGTTGGTTAAGTTACTCTCCTATGAAAGCCTGGAACACAGCACCTTCAAGCCATGCCTACCTGAGTGGGCCCTGCTGCCTTTTGCAAGTTCAGCTCATCCTGCTCTAGCCCCAGCTCACTTCCTAGAACCTCACAGGCCTTTCTTTATGGTTGTTGTTCTTGAGACTCTGCCAAGTCATTCCTACCCCAAAGCCTTTGTGTGAGCTTCTCTGCCTAGACCTCAGAGCCAGCGCCTGCTTAGATTTCTCTCTTCTGGCTAAAGTAGGAAGTATCCTCTGTGGCTACCAGGAAGCCAATTTTCAGTGTAAAAAAGAATAAAGTCCAGCTGATGTCCCACTTTCTGTGAAACAAAGGTTTCAGAGAACACAGTGCAGGGATATGAAAAAGTGGGGGCAGTGGGTGGTCTGCTTACGGGAGAACAATAACAGGAAGAGAGAACAGCCCAAGAAAGCAAAGAAGTTTGTTTGCACATCTCTCTTTTCAACTTATTATTATTATTATTATTGGTAATACATTGGCAGAGATGTTATTACTAGGATGAATGAAACCATGTTAGAGTAAGTAATGAAAACACCAGCAGTGGAGCATTATGAGGATTCTCAGTGGACGGTGCCTTTGTTCGCCTGTTCCTCTCTGTGCTGATGGCACAAACCCCAAACCACCCTCCTCTAAGTGTACAGACACTACAGTCTTTCTGGATGTGATGGGTTTAGCTGGCCACAAAGTTGAAAATAGAATTAGCTGTGTGATTCAGAGTCAGCTGTGTGCTGGCTGGATTGTAAGTCTGTGGAGGGCTTGGGCTGGGGCTGGGAGACTTTGGGATGGAAAGTGGTGGCTCTTGTTCTGGGCTGACTCCTTTGGCCAGGTTGGTTGGGGTGTTCACAGGCTGGCAGGCAAGGTTGAGGTGAGTAGCCTGGTCAACAGGGGGCTGCGGTAGAGGATAAGCTAACTCCAGGCCTGAAGATTCTGGAAACAACACTGAGAGGAAAGAGCACAGCCTGGTCTACACAGACAGTGGGAGGGAGAGTGCTCTGCTGTATGGAGAAGCACGAGACTCCCTTCCTGGCAAAGGCGCCTGTCCACACTGCACTCTGCCTCACCGCAGCTTTTACTATTTTCCTACTGTTTACATGCAGGCTATATGAAAGCCACACTCTCTTGTCAGGGACAGATGCCGTGATTTAACCCTCCATTTAAACAAGTAAAAACAGAAACCCTAATAATGGCTAAATGCACATCGTGTGCTGAAAATCTTTCAAAAACTATTTAAGGGTCTCCCTGGTGGCGCCACTGGTCAGCAAAGTGCTGTGGCGCCTTCGGAGCCTGCGGCGTGAGTTAGATGCCCAGCGGGCCGGTGAGAATCCCACATGGCTTGACAAAACTCTCCTGCTCCTGCCTCGCCCTGCTGCTCCCCTCAGCAGTATATTTTGGTTGATCTGCCTATTCTGCTCCCTCGTTCTGTCTCTGGTGAATCCTCTCACTGCCTCACACCTCTGGCCTGCACCCCAGCTTGTATGCAAAAATAAAAAAATAAATCTTAAAAAAAACCCTATTTTAATCTATTTAATGTAAATCCTCACCACCCTCCTAAATATTTAGTATTACTGCCCCTCTTTAGAGATGAGGGAACTGCAAAAATGGATTCAAAGCCTGTTCACATCACTGCCTCCTTGCCCATATTCACTGGCTCCACTGCAGTTGCACGAAGTGAGAGGAGAGGTGGGATTTTAATTTGTCATTGTCTTCCTTTTGGCTCAAAATTATCAGAACCCAAGAGGGTTTTTGTTGATACAGCAATGGAATAACTCTGTAACCAAGTTTACGAAACTCCTCTCTGCAACACTAAAAAGGCAAATGCCACAAATGCAAACACGTTTGACTCCATGCGATGTACCAGTTAATCAGAATCCTTGATTCAAATGGGATTCTTGAGCACTGAGTGTCACTGAATTTCAGAGCTCCTCTCCCTAAGTAAGTACTTTAAGAAAAGCACTTTTATAAGTTAAAATTTTCACTAAGCAAAAAAGCCCTCACCTCACAGGCAAGGAAGGAATTGAAGGTGAGAGAGCCCAGTGGGACTGTCAGGTAGGAGTCCTGGAGATAAACCAGCAGGACCTCTGACAACACGTGAATTGCTAAAAAAAAAAAAAAAAAAAAAAAAAAAAGACTAGCAGAATCCTTTACCCAAAGAATTCAGCATCCTTGATAGACACAGATTAAAGGTGTTGAAGTCACCCAGGTTTATAGAGCATTCTCAGACCTGAAAGGAAACTTAGAAAAAGTCTACAAACTGATAGCTTTCCAGGGCAGCCATGCAAAGTTACCTCTTATAACTAAGAAAGCTGGGCCTGGAAAAGATACTTCCTGGAGTTTCAAAAAAAAAAAAAAAGAAAGAAAGAAAAAAACCTAAACATTTCTGTTTTCACAGGACAGCCACCTCAAGTTCTCTGATCATTAGAATCACATCACTGAGTCTCAGAAGGGGCCTGGGGAATTGATGTTTTTAAATTGCACCCCCAGGTAAGTCTCCTTATCAGGGAGGTTTGGGAAATTCTGCTAAAGGGACATTGTTACTATTCTCTGGCAAAAGACAGGTAAGACATTGTTTAGGTGAGAAAATAATTCTCTATTTGCAAAAATCTTTGATTTACAAAAGACAAGACCTGATCCTACAGTGACTTTTTCTAAAGATTTATTTATTTATTCATACAAGAACTGGGGTGCAGGCCGGAGGTGTGGGGTGGTGAGAGGATTCACCAGAGACAGAGTGGGGAGCAGAACAGGTAGATCTACTGAAGTACACTGCTGAGGGGAGCAGTGGGTGAGGCTGGAGAGGTCTGCTGTGGCATGGGGGAAGCTCCCCGCTGGGAATCAAACTTGTACTGTAGTGGCTGACTAGAGCTTGATAGCACTGAGACTTTAACTCCTGTGTCACCAGGGAGGCCCCCTAGAGTGATTTGTATTTGTTTATATACATATATTATTTGTGTACACATGCATTTGGGTTTCAACTATTTTTATATAAATTTATTTACCCACATCATACAGTAGATCATAAAAACAGCAAAATGCAATGAAAATGTCACCATCCAGAGCCCACTACTGTTAGTAATTAGGTGAGCATCCTTCCAAGTACATCTGTTGTGGGATCCCCAGCCCCTCTTGTTCCCAGATAGTGTCATGGTGCCCAGAGTTCCTGCTTGTCAGCTCGGTGTGGAGTCATGCAGGGGGCCTCTCAACAAGGGCAAAAGTCCTGGTATGAGGAACCGGTATATACTGAAAACAGCAGGCAGATATTAGAATAGGGACTATATGCTTTGACCAGCAGGAACAAGTGAGCCTCCCCACCCCCACAATAGCCTCTGGTCACTCCACCTAGCTTACATCCCCCAAAGCTGCTTCTCCCGCACATGTACACTCCCTACATACTTGCCCCACCTTTGTACTTGATGCTAATAAATATGAGACTGCCTTTGGATGGCTACACATTACTTCCCCGTGTAGCCCTTCCAGGCTCCTCATTGCTTCATATGGACTTTGAATAATCTCCCACCCTGTGCGGCTTCCAACATTGCTGCCCTGAGAGGCAATGATCTATGAACAGAGGGGGCTGTCCTACACATGGTGTACCCCGGGGGCTATACCACACATGCTATTTTGCTTGCTGTTAATTCAACATAAAAATATTACTTGACTGGGTCTCCTGATGGTACAAGGTTAAATCTCATGCTGTCAAGGTATTGCCAGTCACTGTAGCATGAGTTTGATCCCCAAGTGGTGCAACAGACCTCTCATGTCTCACCAGCTGCTCCCCTCAGCAGTGTATTTCAGTAGATCTGCCTGTTCTGCTCCCTCCTCTGTCTCTGGTGAATCACCCCCACACCTCTGGCCTGTACTCCAGTTCTTACATGCATAAATAAATTTTTTAAAAATTACTTGACTACTTTTTTCATGGCAATAAAGATCTATCTAATAATTTCCTAGTTGCACATTATTCTATTTTTATGAATATATTGTAATTTGCTGAATAAATACCATTCTTTAAAGTTCTTTACAATACTGGAAGAGAGGATAAGGAAAAAATCAGATGGATGAAATCTTTATTTCACCTAGATAGTAAGGAAGGAAGTAGCTTGCAAGGCTAAGGCAGAATTCACGCAAAGTGTACAGTGTATAAATTAAGTTGGTAACCTGTAAGATGTGTTAAAGATAAACAGAATAAATGGGGTGCTTATGTAAGTTTATATACAACTCTCAGAATTTATTTCCAAGAGAGTAAGAACTTGATGAGATTTATATTCTGCACATTAAATCACATAAGCAAACAGTCTTCCTATTACTTTTCCAGAAGCAATTCTACTGTGATACCCAGTGACAATTTTTTGACCTATCTTTTTCCTCCCTGATCTATTTCTGCCTGTGTGGAACCATCCTCCAGTTGCTAAAGTGGTTTGGTTCTTGTTCTAGGTCTTGAGAAAACATTCTTTCTTGTTGTATTTATTCTGCTGAGCTAAAGTTATCGGATCAGGAAAATTTAATTTTAATTTATTACAAAGCCTCTTTCAAAGTGTGCTGACAGAGCTAATCACTTAACTAACCAAACTTAAAATCAAAGTAAATTATTATATTTTAATATTGATAATTATATTTCCAATGTTAATATCAAATATTAGCAAAAATTATACTCACATAATTATGTATATACCTTTTCAAAAATCCATATATTTTTCAAGTATCACATAATTATGATGGGTAAATCCTATTTAGGATATTTTGTCTAATCTAACTATATAACCACATTACCACTTCAAAATGAAAATTTTGGTTAAACCGGAGACTGCTGCTATTGTCCACTTAACTGATGACAAGATGATGAAGTATCAAAATCAGGACTCCAGTGATGACACCCTTCAACCAAAAGTGACTTGGAAATTCCTTATCTCAACTTTATTGGGTTAGGTGGGAATCAAAATATAAACTGTCTCTAGGCTCCCCCACACTGCCCCCCATGGGGGTGGGCACAGGCAACACCCAGCACCACAGTTAATGATTGCAAATCAGACCCCAATTCCCAGCCAAGGAAGAGTCCTGTCTGTGCAAAGTTCCTCAGGCAGTACAGATCCTAGCCCATAGGTGAGTAAGCTGAAACTGAGTACTGTCCCCCGCCCCCCAAATGACTGGAATAGGGGGAAGAGAAAGTATTGGAGCAAAGGACACATGGTGGTTTCGAGGAAATAGGCTATAAAACACCTTTTAAGGTGTGTTTTTGTAAGGTATTTAAGAAACCTTTTAAGGATTATGGCAGTGAAAAGTGAGAGGCTATAGGACTCTGGGTTTTAAGCCTCTAGCTATCTTTTAATTTTTAGGTTCCAGATTCTCCTAAACACGCAGGAGTATAATTAAATGTATGTTTTGGAACCTAGTTTTGAGTATGACTCATCTATGTGCTATACTTAAAATGTCCAGACATCGAGGATTTCCAGAGATAGGCCAGATGACCAACACTTTGTCTTGTTGATTTTATGAGTAATCACACACTTGAATTTTTTGTTAGGAAAACACATCAGAGTATAATTAAAGCAAGCAAAAGCAAGAACACACCACTTTTATTTTTGTTCTTCTTCTTATATGGTATGCCCCAGTATCTTGAAGAAAATTTTGCGAGAATTGTTCAAGTGACAAAGTCTTTGTAGGTAAGTATTTGGAACAATATTTTCATTTTATTTATTTTTTAAAGATTTATTTTTATTTATTTATGCATACAAGAACTGGGGTGTAGGCCAGAGATGGGGGTGTGTGTGAGAAGATTTACCAGAGAAAGAGACAGAGTAGGGAGCAGAACAGGTGATCTTCTGAAAAACACTGCTGAGGGGAGGGTGCAGTGGGTGAGACAGGAGAGGTCTGCTGTGCCATGTGGGTCAGCTTCCTGGCCTGGAATCCTAGTGGCTGGCAAACGCTTAATAGCACTGATTCTTTAACCCCTGCACCACTAGGGAGGCCCTTTCCACTAATTCTAAATGTCTCATATGCTCTAATAATTTCCTAACAGTCCCTTTAAGCAAATAGGATAGAAAACTGAAATGTAAGAGTGTCTTATCCAGAAAATCAAGAACCAGAAACGAAGAGGTTTGGGCTTCTGAGCTCCATACCACTGCTTTTCCCAGTGAATCATGAGAAAACAAGGCAGAAACAAAGAAAATGCTAGAAGTCAAGAACTGAGGGCAAGAGCACCTCAGACATGTCAGACAGACCTGGGTTTCAACAAGTCCCAGCTCTGCTGTTCATTAAGGTTAACCTGTAATATTGAATTACAGCCTGTGCATGAATAATATTGGTGTATTCAACATGTTTTCTAAAAAGTTAAGAAAAAAATAAATCCCAGTTGACATAAAACAAAATGATCTGGCTTCCTTAAATGTAGTTTCCCTAAAAGTAGCAGTTTCCAAGGACCCATTGCCTCTGTTCAGTGAGGGCTAGTGTATTCGGCTGTTCTTGACCTATAAAAATGGCAGTTTGCATTGGCCCTGGTGGCACAAGGGGTTAAAGTCTCAGCATTATGAAGCTAATGGCAGCCACTGCAGCCTGAGTTTTGATCCTGGCCAGGGAGCTAGCCCACAGGGCACAGCAGACCCATGCTCTCTGGCCCGCTGCTCCCCTCAGCAGAGTATTTCAGTCTATCTGCCTGTTCTGTTCCCCCTCTCTGTCTCTGGTGAACCTCTCACCCCCGACACCTCTGGCCTACACCCCAGGTCTTATATGCATAAATAAATCTTTTAACAACAACAAAAAAAATGGCAGCTTTCCTGGTTTGGTCTAATGACTGTGCTCCTTGGGCAGCCTATATAAACTCTCTAAGCTTCCATTTCTTCAACTGTAAAATGGTATTATGGATTATATTGTGCCCTCTCAAAATGTGTATGTTGAAGACCTAATCCTCATTACCTCAGAATGTGACCTTATTTGAAGACAGGGTCTCTACAGAGGTAATCAAGTTCAGGTGACTGATGTCTTTAGGGCGTGCCTAATCCAATGTGACTCTTATCTTTATAAAAGGGGGAAATTTGTCTCTTTGTGCCAACTTTATGTGCCCCAACAACAGTGCATGTAAATGTCCTGGCTGATGTTCTCAAGAGCATCCACAACGTTGAGAAGAGAGGCAAACCTCAGGCTCCCATTAAGCTGTGTTCCAGTCATCCTTATTTCCAGCTGTGATGATGAAGAAGAGTTATTTGATAACTTTGAAAGAGCTGGGAAAATTGTTGTGAACCTCACAGCAGGTTAAACCAGTATGAAGTGATCAGCCCTGGATTTGATGTGCAACTCAAAGATCTACAAAAGTGGTAGAATAACCTGCTTCCATCCTCTGGTTTCATCATAGTAACAACCTCATGGGCCATACTGAAGCAAGACAAAAACACAGGAGGGAAAATCCTGGAATTATTTTTCTAGGCATATAAAATATATGCGCAGATAAAATACCTCACTGGACAAAAAAAAAAAAAAATGGGTGTATGTTGGGGGGTGGGCAGTAATTTGGACAGAGACAGACACTCTTAAAGGGAAGACAATCATCTATGTATATGCCAAGGAAAGAGGTCTGGAATAGACCCTCCCTCGTAAACTTCAGAAGGAGCCTCCCCTATCAACAGCCTCATTTCAGACTTAGGGTCTCCAGAACTGTGAGCTGATACATTTCATTGTTATTAGCCATCAGGTCTATGGTATATTTTTACTGTGGCCCTAGGAAACTCCTATAAATTGGGATTACAATTAGACCTATGCTTCAGGGGGTAGGTGTGAGAATTAAGTGAGACAATGCAGGTAAAAGGCTTAGCAAAGTACCAACCACACTATAATAAGCACCCAAAGCTTTCATTGTTATTCCTGTAGGTTGATATTTCCTTTCACACTGGAATTACAATGGAATTCTCACCACAAACACGAGTAACTTTTCCTCTAATCTAATGCAGCATCCCCAGGCCCTTCAGTGTAGTTTCTGCTTCCCCCACATTTACCTACTGACCAACATTTTATCTTCAGGTTTCTATTCAAATATCACCTCACTTAGTCCCTGCTCAGGCCTTCTGCTCATACCCATTGTGAATGCAGCCCTTTTCACAGAGCAATACAATTACAGATTCTAAATTAGACTCCGAAATCTCCAGTGAGGAGCCTTCATAGTCCTCTAAATTTCCCTCAGCGGCCAGCAGTGCTGTGTGCATTGCTCATTAAAAGGAAGAACCCCCTCCCCACAGGCAGGGAAACTCACAACACACACCTATGAACTAGTCTGCGCTCCAAACCAGCTGTTGCAAATAATTTCTGGGTCAGTGATTCTGAAAGTGTGGTCCTGAAACCAGAACTGGCTCGGCTGCGAATTTTTTAGAAATTCCCGGGTTTCACCCTGAACTGACAGAAGCAGAAATTCAGGGGGTCAGACCCAGGCCTTCCTGTTTTCACAAGCTCCCCAGGTTAATCTGATGTGGCTAAAGATTGAGAACTACAGCTCTGGGTTCACACAATTTGATATGAGAAGGTCTGGCTACTGATATGATTCCCCCAAGTATTCCTCTGGGGCCCTGAGGATTTCCTCAAGGGGTGAGTGAGCTCCCAGGTGCACAGAAGTAAAAGTGATAAGTTTTCACCTTCAACTCACTTTTCTAAGCCCATATTATGGGATGAGTCAGTGACAACTCTTGGTTACCTAAGCTGTGTGACAGTAAGAATCCACATCTAGGAAGTGAGGCTCTGACTGCCCAGATGCTCACATCCCTGTTGAAGGCAAAGAGGCAAAGGTGGTTTTGTAAGAGGGTGGTCCTCAGGAAAGGGGAGTGTCCCAGGACCCCACGCCCACCTCAAGCCAGAGAGATCCAAGGCACCTAGGACTACGAATCCCAGAATGCCATCATCACCAAAGAAAGGATACTCAGGACTGAGGGAGGAGTTAAGGAGGGGTTTTTGGGATTTAAAAACCAGACCTGGGAGGTTGGACGGGGGCTATTGTTCGTGGTGTGGACTTGCCAGAGTTTTTCCTGAGTGGGCGATAAGATTCTAGCTCAGCGGAACTGGTAGCGCGCATTCACCAATTTATTCTTTATCTTTTTTTTTTCTTTCCCTTTTTGTAAATAAACTCTTTTATTAATTGGGGCCTCCCTGGTGGCGCAGCGGTTTAGCACTGTGCTGTGGAGCTGTTACAGCTCGAGATGAGAGTTCGACACCCAGCCAGGGAGAATCCCACATGGTGCGGCAGACCTCTCCTGCCTCGCCCGCTGCTCCCCTCAGCAGTGGATTTCTGATCTGCCTGTTCTGCTCCCCGCTCTGTCTCTGGTGAACCCTCTCGCCACCCCACACCTCTGGCCTGTACCCCAGCTTGTATGTATAAATAAATAACTCTTTAAAAAAAAAAAACTCTTTTATTAATTTATTGTGTGTGTCTGCAGTTGAGTCTTTTAAGTACCATTGAAGCACACGGGTGAGAACCCAGGCAGGCACCCCATTTATATCGGGGTTGCCCTGTAATAGTTTTGCCACATCAGAAAAGGGGTCACCAAAGCCCCTTAAAATGGCAGAAATAAGCTCCAGCAAATAGTGCTCTCCAGTCTTGATTTCTCCATTTGTCAAGTAGAGATGATAATACTGCCTCATGGAAGGCAGCTGCAAGGGTTAAAAGAGAGATAAAGTGTCTAAGAATGTCTAGAAAATTAAGGAAAATGTATAGATTAGGAAAATTATGGTATTTGGGCCTCCTTGGCGGTGCAGCGGTTAAGTGCTGCGCTGTGGAGCTGTCGGCAGCGGGCAACCCAAATTCAACGCCCAGCTGGGGAGCTTCCCATATAGCACAGCAGACCTCTCCTGCCTAGCCCGCTACTCCCTTCAGCAGTGTATTTCTGTCAATCTGCCTGTTCTGCTCCCCACTCTGTCTCTGGTGAACCCTCTTGCCACCCCACACCTCTGGCCTGTATCCCAGCTTGTATGCATAAATAAATAAATCTTTAAAAAAAAATAAAATTACAGTATTTGAATCAATGAGCAAATTATTGATTTATTGTCAGAAAAAAATGGAGGTTTCATGTTCTTTGGATAGTTGCTCATTTATGGTTCCGTATAAATTTCAAGATTTTTTTGTTGAATTTTTTGAAAAACATTGTTGGTATTTTGATGGGAATTTCATTCTATTTATATATTGCTTTAGGCTGATTTGATTATGTTGATGCTACCCATCCATGAGCATGGGATGTCATTCTATCTCGTTATGTCACCAAGTCCTTTTATATCATCTTGTAGTTTGTGTTGTAATGTCCTTCATCTCCTTAATTAGGTTGATTCCAAGGCCTTTCATTCTATTTGAAGTGGGTAGTTGTAAATGGAGTTATTTTCTTGATTTCCTTTTCTTATTAGTTATTTGTATATAAAAATGCTATAGATTTTTACATGTTGATTTAGTATGCTGCAATTTTGCTATATTCACTTATTTTTTCTTACAGCTTTTTGATAGGATCTTTAGGGTTATTTGTAATACTTTCACTTATCCAACTTAAATTCCCTTCATCTCCTGGTTTTTAATCTGTTAGCTCTGGCCAAACCTTAATTACTAAATTAAGCAGAAATGGGACAGTGTACATTCTTGTCTTATTCCTAATATTAAGGGGAAAGCTTTCAGTTTTTCACCAATAACTGTTATGCTGCTGGTTGATCTGTAACATATGGTCTTTATTATAATACTCCCTTTTTACAGATGAAGGACCTGAGGCTCAGAAACATTAATACATGGGCCCAAAAGCACACAATTAGAAGGTAGTAGCACTGGGATTTGAATAGCAGTGTGCTATTCATACTCCACTAAACTCCTGCTCTGATATTAGCTGGAATCCATCCAGGCGGGGGCTGTAAGCTTAAATAGACAGGAATTATGAAACAAGTGCATGAAAAAAATTCCAACCACATTCCAGTGAGCCATGAACTAGCCTATAATCAGGAGTTAAAGTGTAACTAAGAATAAATATATCCCAGCATCTGTCAAAATAAAATTTAATACCTTGTAAATCTCACTTAATTCATACTTAAAATTGAATCAGTAAATAGATAATGCTCACTCTTAGCTCTTTCACTAAAAGCTTGTCCATAATTAATCCTTAGAAACCAGTGTGACTGATGTCTTTATATGCTCAGCAAGTGTTTCCCACTGTTATTTAATTCTACTACCCAAAGATAATGGAAAAAACATGACCTACAAGAATGACCTATAACCTCAGGCACCAAAATCCCTTGCTAGGCATTTACTCTGGATCTCAGGAGTTGTATTCATATACATTCACCAGGAGAAATCTCAATTAGCACTCACCGAACCATGACAAATTCATATCTATCAATTCACACCATAAATGTGGAAAAGATGATTCTGTTCTTTGCTAAGTAGGACACTACAATTAAATGTTCTTGATATTGAACAATTTCTCTCTCAGTAACATAAAAAATGGTACCTTGATGACACCAGCAAGTGAAATAATTTCTATCACACTTTTGATGGAAGAAAGCAAGTAACCGGGTCCATGAGAGAAAAAAAGCAAGTACCTGGTGGGGCAGGCGGTCCACCGGCCCAAGTCTGTGTCCAGAGGAAGACTCGTGGCAGGAGGTACAGTAGAGATGCCAGTCCCACTCACACGGAGATGGTAACAGTGTGGGTCTCCGCACCCTGAAACAGATAGTACCGTTAGAAATCCAATGTGATCATTCTCAGCATGGTGAGATCTTGGGATATGCACTCAAGTTCATAAACTGTATGTTCACTTCATCCATTCACAGCCTCGTTTTCAGTATATTCAGAGATCAGGAATCATCACCATTTTAGAACATTTTACTGCTTTATAATAGAAATCCTGCATGCTTTAAAAATCACCCCCAGGGTGGCTCAGGGGTTAAAGTCTTAGCACTATCAAGCTATCGCCAGCCACAGCAACATGAGTTCGATCCCCCGGCAGGGAGTTGACCCACATGGCACAGCAGACCTCACCTGTCGTGCCTGCTGCTCCCCTCAGCAGTGTATTTCAGTCAGTCTGCCTGTTCTGCTCCCCACTGTCTCTGGTGAATCCTCTCACTGCCCACCCCCCGACCTCTGGCCTCCACCCCAGTCCTCATATGCATAAATAAATAAAAATAAATCTTTAAAAATAAAAAAATAAAAATCACCCCCAATCCTCCAATTCCCTACCCCCTCCACCTCACTCTAGACAACCCTAGACAACCACCAATTTAATTTTTGTCTCTAATGACTTAATTGCTCTGAACATTTCATGTACAAGAACTCACACAATATATGATCTTTGGTGCCCGGCTTCATTCACTTAGCATAATGTTTTCAAATTTCTTCCATGTCTAGCATGTGTCAGAACCTCACTCCTTTTTATGGCCAAATTATAGTCCATTGTATGGATATATGAAATTTATTTATAATTTCATTAGCTGATGAACGTTGGGTTGTTTCTACTTTTTACTACTATGAACACTCATGTACAAGTGTTTAGAAGGTCACAGTCTTCATTTCTTTTGGATATATTGATTTAGGATTGAATTGCTGCCCCTTCTTCAAAAAATTGAGAAAATGAGTAACCATGGAAAGTTTGGCATCACCAATCCACCCAATTCCTCATCTGAGGAACAAGATCGTGTAAGAACTCACTTTTCAGGTTATCAAAATGCCTAGCAGGTGAGAACGTATCTAGAGAAAACTTTTAATTACACGCAACGTATAATTTACCATTTTAAGGTGTATAGTAGAGAAAATTTTTTACTAAAAGGAAATTCATTTTTCAAAGCATTTATAATACTGGCTTATCTTATTTATACGTACGGGTGACTCCTAACCAGAAAAAAAATAGCAAATACTTTTTGTCTTAACACCAGATCCCAAGAAAATCCAAGAACTATCCCTCTGGACATTTTTAATCCTGTATGTGCCCTTCAAATAGCACAAGGAGGCGGCAGCTTCATGAGGGGCAGAGTCACAGGGGACACGTCCAGTGGGAGGAAGAATGTGGCCTCTCACCAGTTCCAGGCATATTCTTCTGTTTGCTAGACAAAGTCATATTGTGACATCAGTGCAAAATACACCCTACACAATGAAATAGAAATAAAAGATAGTGTAGTTTTTATTTGTACAGGCAGGGGACACATTTCCCTTCTCCAAAGCGCAGCAGGAAATGTAGCCACTGGTGAAAGCAGGGCCATCTGGACATCCCACAAAGCAAGGGACAGGATTAGAGCCAACCCATACATGGCTTCTGGCTTCTGTTATTACTTCCAAAGATAAATAAATGACCAGCAAATCAAGATGGGCTTGGATAGGCTTTTGGACTTAATATGAAATTCTTCAACAGGTATCAGTTCCAAGGAAAACCTTTTTCTTTTACTGAAATGACTTGCTTTTTAATTAAATTATTTCCCTGCATTTCTAAAACATATTGGTTTTAACTTTCCTTTATCACATTCTGAGGTTTTCAACATGTGCAAGAACCAGGAATAACAATCAGCCATTTCTAAAATATACCATTATTGATTAGGGCCTCCTTCTAAATTAAGAAAAACCTTGGTTAAGCCAGAGCTGCAGAGCTGTCAGAGGCTATGGCGCGAGACCAATGCTATGGTGCGAGTTCAATGCCCGGCTGGGGTGATTCCCATATGGCGCAGCAGATCTCTCCTGTCTTGCCCGCTGCTCCCCTCAGCAGTGTGTTTCAGTCATCTGCCGGTTCTACCCCCCACTCTGTCTCTGGTGAACCCTCTCACCACCCCCATGCCTCTGGCCTGCACCCCAGCTTGTATGCAAAAATATATAAATATTTTTTAAAAAAAAACAGAAAAACCTCGGCAGAAAATATTAAATTATATTCCTTTTTCAAAAGTTTTCCTTATTTATGGCTACACTGAAATCTCTAAGAACTAGCAAATCACTGTTGACAGAGGGGCCAAGATGCACACCCTGTCATCCCATTGGGTGTTTCGGCCTATCTTGGGCTACAGTTTACAGAAAGCTTTTGCAGACCTCAAGACAAAGTCCTACAAGGAGGAGGTTACTAGTGGTGAATGAATTTCTTGAGGGTCCGAAGATTGATCATAACCAGACTTCCAATTATGTCTTAAAACACAAAAGCTGCTATGCCTGAAAACTATGCAATATTCTGTATATATTGTAGCAATCAGAACGCTTCTTGAAGAGAGAGAAAGGGACAGATTTCTTGCGAAATAGTGCCTCACTATTAAGTCAACCAGCCCAGGAGAAATCTCAGGTCAGCATGCTCCCAGGCAGATCCTTCTCTGCAGAAGCACAGCCAAGCACCTCCTTTCCCACCCGGATTTCTAACTGCAGGAAGGGGCGGTATTGGTTCTAAAAGCCCTCAGAAAGGTCAGAAAAAAATCCAGGTTAAGAGAAAGCAAGTAGACTATGATGGGAAGTGCTTCTCTAGGCCCTTTGCTCCTAAACATGTGGTTCATGGACTAAGCCATCAGCATCTCCTGGACATCCACTGAGCATGACTTGGGCTAACAACATCACCTGGAAGCTTATTAAAATGCAGCCTCACAGGCCCCACCATACCTATGGAATTAAAAGGGGCATTTTAACAGAGGGATTCATGCACATATTAAAGCGTGAGAAATAAGACATCAAGATGCCCCTGAAGGATTTAGAACTGATTTAATTAGGTTAATCAGCAGGAGACACCTCTCCTAGGACACCCAGAAAGGAGAGCTTACTACAAGCTCAGTGAAGGATATGCATGTGTCTAAGCTTAGTGAAGGATATTAATACTGTCAGGTGACAATGAAGGCAACAAACAAAAAACGAGGATGTGGAAAGCAATATTTTTGTCTGGGTATATTTAAAGAACACAAAGTATTACAGATACAAGGAAAATGTCCTATGATGCAATGATATTCATTGCATTAGGCTTAATGGCAAGTTCTCACTGAAAAAAAAAAAGAACATTCAACTCCCCTTATTAAGGATCACTTTGAAATGAATAATTTGACTTCTGTTTGGCTTGACTTGGGAAATGAGGAGAAGCAGAGATGGTTCTATTTAGAGTACTTACTCGTTCCAACTGCTGGGAAAGGTTATCTCCAAAGAGAAATGAATAATTTGGCAATCAGTTTACACATCTGAATCTTGTAAGTTTGTTTAGGGTGAATCCATTAATGAATGATCCTGAGCCAAAAACTAAGAACATCCAGTTGCTGTCTGAGGGCCAAGCACTCGATCATGATGACCCAAATGAGGCTGTGTTCCATACTTGTAGAATCCAAAGACTAAACTAGTACTAAAGAATCATAAAGAGATAAACGTGGTATAGCTCCCCACTACCCAATTGTGTCTGCAGAACAAACTCCCTCATCATTAGTGTTCCTTTCTTCTAAGCCTAGACTTGGGCTGAGGATTCTCCCTAATTTAACACTCCAAGCAATCTATCCCCTAACTAGTTTGGCAAGCCACATGAAACCTATTTGGTATCCTTGACAAAAAAGCTTCCCAGCTCTAAGTTCCTATCATTCTGGGACAAAAGACCATGCTACAGTATTTCCAGTCTCCAGGGAGTACTTGAAAAATGACAACTTAGTCCTTGCAATGTGTTTTGCATCATCCTTGTGAAGCAACAGTAACCCCCTCCCCCCACACACATACATACTTCTTTTACTTTCAAAAGCACAGAAAAATAATAATAATGCTGTCTCAGGATTTCATTCTAAGGCAACCTGAAATTTTCACAAAGAAATATTAATTTATTTCTAATAAAAAACTCCCTTTACAGATGGAGAGGAAAACTACCTAATCAACAATGGCACTATGGACATTTGGGACTGGATAATTGTTGTACGTCGGTCCTCTCCACTGCAGGATGTCAGACAGTATCCCTGGCCTCTACCCACTACATAATCGCAGCAGCAACCTCTGGGATTATAACAACCAAGAATGTGCCCAGATATTTCCAAATGCCCTCTGGAGGCAAAATGAGTACCCCTTTTCACACCCCACCACTACCAATTGAGAACAACTTACTTGAATGATTATATTAACTCTCTTAGGGAGATGGAACTATGAGTGATTTCCTCCTTATTTTCTCAATCTATAATGAATATATAGTGCTTTCATAATAAAAATAAGCTAGTGAGCCTACTTCTTAAAAAGATTTTTAAAACATCAGTAGCTAACAGATATCTTTAGTTGATCCTTGGGTGAGTGCCAATGCGTGGTCCATTCAGTTTAAAAATTAAATTCAGTCCATAAAAATACCGTCTACCATGTAGGCATTTTAATTACACCTCTCCTCAATTTGTAAAAGACATGAGAGGGACTTCAGAGAATAAAGTCAGAACTGAGGCCTCTATCTAAACCCCACTTCAACATTGTATAACAGTGGGACTTCAGAAAGAGATGCGAAGTAAAAACTGCTGTTTTGAAAAAAGTATTTACCTAACCCACAGTCTGCACATGCACTTTAGTTAGAAAAATATTCACATTATAAGGAAAAAAACAGGGTACATTTTCAAAAATTGCTACGTATGGAAACCAGGTCAAAAAAATTTAAATACCTGGATTAAAAATTAGCTCTAGGGCCTCCTTGGTGGCGCAATGGATTAAGTTGCAGTACTATGAAGCTATCCAGAGCGACTGCAGCACAAATTCAATATTCAGCCAGGGAGCTTCCCACATGGCACAGCATACCTCTCCTGCCTCGCCTGCTGCTCCCCTCAGCAGCGTATTTCAGTCTATCTGCCTATTCTGCTCCCTACTCTGTCTCTGGTAAATCCTCGCATATCCCCACACACACACACACCTCTGGCCTGCACCCCAGCTTGTATGCATAAATAAATAAATCTTAAAAAAAAATTCAGCTCTAGACATGCCCATTACTTCATCATCTTCTCAGTTGTTAGAACAGGAATTTTCTCAGAGTATTATTACCATCACTTTCGTATCAGTTTGGGAAGACCACATCCACCAGGAAGAAGCAAATACTCAATGAAACACTCAATATCTGTTCTCTATGGCAGAGATGACCCTTTCATCCTTCTAGGCTCCCAAAGCCCCCATCTCTGGCCTTCGCTTACCCGGAATGCTGCCAAATGTTCACATGTCTTCTGCTCTCAGGTAGAAGTTCTCTTTTGTTAAGTGGGGTGATACCAACTGCTGCTTCCAGAATACCCATGTATTTCTTGTACCTCATCTAGTCTATCTTAGAACAAGGCCATGAAAACTTCAGTCACTGTTCAGTGGAAGCTAAAGTAATCTCTGCAATACTGGCAGCATTGTGCCTTTAGATGCTGTGTATCCCTGGCTACAACTATTCAACTCTACAGTGGGGAGGCGTGGGGGAGGCCAAACCACAGATATTAATAAATAACGAAAAGCTCGTTCAGATTCTGCAGCAATGTCAGTATTATAAGGCTAAAGAATTTTAAATAAAGCACTAATGAAAATGATTTGCAGGATGACCGTGGCTCTAAACACCAGCAAGCTAATGCACACTCCCCAATTAATCCGCACATAAATCTTTGAGGCCGGTAATCCTTCAAGTACTAATGGCACAGAAGGTGATTTATCTCAAAGTCTGGTAATAATTGGTCCAAAAAGCCTGCATGCCTCTGGGTGGACTTAAATCAGAAGCTGATTTTCTCTTCTACAAACAAGTCTTGCTAAAAGGCTGCACTTTGACAAATGAAGAAGTTCTAGCTGTCATTTTATAGTAACGCTTTCCTAAATACTATAAACTCCTTGTTTGAATCAATGGCAAAACAAAAATTAATCAATAGAGAAATAATTCTAAATTTGTTTTCTTAATATATTTTTTAAAAAATCCCTAGAACCCAGTAGGGATGATTGCTGTTAGCATGAAAATACAGTTTGGAGATAAAATCTACCTCTCCACCTTTTTAGTATATGTCTTCCCCTTGGCATTAAGGTCCTTTCCTAATCTCTTTCCATTGGGTAAATCCATCCTAGTGGTCAACCTAATGGGTCATGGTACACATAACCCAGACAGAGATGACTTGTCTTCTCTGGGATCCAAGGATATCAAAGCTGTTGACATTCATGTTCCCCACCAAGTAGAGAGAGCTCTTCACTAGTCACTGAGAAACACAGAAATGTGATGCCATCAGAAATGTGATGCCATCATTGTAGCTTTTGGATCCAGCTCTGCCTAAGATGCTATCACCCTGGAGGATCCCAGGTAATGAACTGCCTTTTGTGAAATTTAGTTTTAGCTGCATTTCTGTCACCCTAAAGGAGTTCGGACTTATGCACCTCCCTTATCAACTTCTTAGAGCAAATTTTTCTATTTAATATGTGATGGGAGTTGTGCTATTCACATATAAAGAGGAAGTAAAATAGAAGAGAGAATTATGATGTAGCAATTCTGACCACCCTAGATCTCCATACCCACCCCATCCCCCAAATTCTTTTAATTTGAAATTTGAATCTCATTTACTTTCACAATGTCAAAGTTAAAATCAAAATAGTAATTTCATTGAATTTGTGTTGTAAATGTCCCAAAAGAAAAGGGCAATCTTAATTTTTTTTAACACTATGAATAGGGTCTATTAAAGAAGGTAGATTATTTTACTCTCAAAGAGACTAGGTCTCAGCCTTCATTTAAATAGCATGAATGAAACAAAGGGTAACAAACAGCTGTCGCTAAGAGTAATACCTGCGTATACCCCTACATAAGAGTAATACTGTACAAAATATCCAATTGAAACATGCTCTTTCTACTTAAATAGCAAATTTATTAAAGAACCAACATAATGGAAGCTCAAGCCTCATGGGACAGAATTACTAAATTAATGAAACATCTATTAGATATTTCTGTTCTCCAAACAATATTAATACACCTTATGAGTATGGTAGGTCACTTAGAAAAACAGAAACAAAACATATACCCCGTCTTTGTAATTATAATATTTTCATAACAAATAAACAAGGTTGAGAAATAAAATCTGAACTATGTTTTTTTCTAAATATGATTCATGTAATTAAGACTTTTAAACAAAGACAGATCTCAGCTATATGGTCTTGTATATTCCAAATAGAGATTTTCTTCCTACTATGATATGGCAACAGTTAAGTGGAGATATATGTTAAGGATTAATGTGTAAATACTTTGAAAGGTTAACAACTTATTGAGGAAATTACCACTCATACCATTTATTTAAAAATGTGTATAGGTCCCTGAAATTTCAAATTGTGAGGATACGCTTATTTTTTTAATTTCTAGGAAAGGCACAGACTACATGTTAAAAAGCAGCAAAATCTTAAATTCATTAATTTATTGAAAAAGCCATTCGTTTTATTAAAAACAAATTATGGTTCTCAAGATGTTGGCAATACATCGTCATTATTTCATCCAGTATATTTCTCCCTTTAGGAAGGGAATACTTCCCTGGCTATGGGTAACAGAAGTATTTGACGGACTGTGTTAGTTGGTGTCCTTGTACAAAAACCATGAGTTTCCTTCCCAATGCATCATATTCAGAAAGCGAAAGCTCACAGATATAATTAGAAATCCCACACTAGTCGCAGAGCCAAAATGACAATCACTCCTTGACGGTTACAGGGCAAAAGTTCTTGGACAACACTGGGGCCAGCAGGTATTTTAATAGCTTGTAAGAGCTTTAGCCAGGTTGAAGCTCAGTGACCACAAAAAAGTGGCAACCAGAGTAATGGCAAAGTCAGCCATGAGATGTTTTCAGCTATCTCCACGCTGGTGCATTAACCGATATAGCAGAAGGGCAGCAGAGCAGACCAGGAAGACAGAGATGGCAAATGTCACACAGAATTGGGCAGAAAAATAATATCTGATAAGGACATGATGATTCCATATCTACATTATGCACATTTGCTTTGGAGGGGTCTGACTTGAGGCCTGATTCGTCCTGAATGATCACCAAAAGTAGCTGTAGGTGGTAAAAGCAAAGATGGAAGTAATCCCTTGAGGAATCTTTTTCTGAAGATTGATTGATTGATTGATTTATGCCAGAGGTGTGGGGTGGTGAGAGGATTCACCACAGACAGAGTGGGGAGCAGTACAAGCGGATTGACTGAAATATACTGCTGAGGGGAGCAGTGGGCGAGGCAGGAGAGGTCTGCTACGCCATGCGGGAAGCTCCCTGGCCAGGATCTAACTAGTGCTGCAGTTGCTGCAGATAGCTTCATAGTGCTGAGACTTAACCCCTTGTGCCACCAGGGAGGCCCGCTTTGAGGAATCTTGATGAAGCCAAGTGGCTTCTTGAGTGGAAGGAAGGTGTCCTCTGTGGGAGGAAGGAAGAAAGAGTTAGGCCCTGGGGGCAGAGGAGTGGACGATGAGACTGAGGAGCCCTAATGGCCAGGGAAGAGCAGTTCCCCTAAAAATCTTGAAACAAACCAGGGAAGGGCAGTTCCCCTAAAAATCTTGAAACATCTACAGATTATCTTTCTTCAGTAGCAAATTGCTTTCCTTCATTCTCTTTCTTTCTTTAACTTGAATGACCTAAACTGTGGCTTCCAAAGTGATACACACACACTAATAGTCTTTGGGTATGGGAAGAAAATATTAAACCATCTATTTCCTTTTTTTTTCTCATCCACAAAAAATTCAGTTTCAGTGCTTATGTTAGTAAAAATTAGTAATATTTACTTTGTAAACATTTACAACATTTTAAATTATATTAAGCTGTATCATTTATAAAGTGGTATGTGTTGTATAGTATACTTAACCATCTCATGGGGTTATGTGAGCAAAAAAGTTTGAAGGTAAATAACTTAAATGAAATGTCAACTGCTCCCTAAGCCTCAGTTTCCCCATTTATAAGATGAGAGGCCTGAAGAGATGGACATTAAGTTATCTTCAATAACAAGACTAAATATTCCCACCTCACTTAGCCTGATGATACAAATAATATAATTTGACCACAATAAAATAGTGAAAACAAGGAATAAACCATTTGGTTTTGGAATATTTTATTTCCATAGCATTCACGAATATTACTCCCACCAGTTGTTCTGCAAACAATTAGTACCAGTTAGTCACAGGAATTCTTTTATAGCCGAACTTGGTTGGCCACAGCTGCCACTGCAGAAAAGAGCTCCCATACAGCTCTCATTTAATCATACAGGAAGATGTAATTATACTTACACAATAGTCTTTGTTCTAATAAATTCTATTTCTAATGACGCGTGATAAAAAATATTATACAACCCTCTCAAATAAGAACTGAAGCTTGAACCTCAACAAGAAAAATCAAGTTAAACTTGTTACCCAGTGGAAGCTTTTTTACTACAGTGAAAGTGACACAATACTTTGTAAATTACATATTTTAAAGTTTTGTTTTCTATAGGGATTTTTTTTAAAAGGTACATTCTAGAGTTTTGGTTTTTTTTTTAAAGATTTGTTTATTTATACATACAAGCTGGGGTACAGGCCAGAGGCGTGGGATGGCGAGAAGGTTCACCAGAGACAGAGTGGGGAGCAGAACAGGCAGAGTGATGGAAACACACTGCTGAGGGGAGCAGCGGGCGAGGCAGGAGAGGTCTGCCGCGCCATGTGGGAATCTCCCTGGCCAGGCTTCGAACTCGC